>CM062297.1:448665919-448963419 GCA_031216915.1 Pictodentalium vernedei | reverse complement strand
GACTGGCCTTCGGGTTTGAACATGGTTGAAATAGAAGAAATGAACCGAATCATGGCCAGTCCGTGTCAAGCATACTTGAAAAGTTTGACTGGCAGATATTTGCACATTTACCGATATATCATTATGATATATATGCCTGGCACAAAATAACGTCGCCGTCTGTCCCAAAACTTAATATGTGTATCGGTGTCCCTTCCCCTCTCCTGGCATTTTTACCTCCCTGCTTCGCACTTTCCAAAACACGAGAATCATGGAATGGGCAGGACTCTTATTCTATTTTTGTAAATGTCTGTTTTTGAGACGAGCATCAGTAGCATCTCTGACATTTGTGCCATCCATCCCCACTCCACCCCATCCACACACATGTTTATACATACATATTCGTGCAGATTGAGCCTTTGGCGCCTCTAAATTTATATCGCGTCTTTGTTCGTATTTATGAACGTGAACAACTTGAGAGTGTCCTTTATAAAAAAAAAAACCTTTTAAAATGATCCAGGCACGGTGTCCTGACACAGATTTGGCTTTATTTTAAACCTGTAGTACAACAACCCATTTCATTAAGAGCAGTACTGTTTAGTAAGCGTCTCCATATCCATAATTGTTTTTAACACACATGCACGTGATGTCAATTCATTGCTCTCGCAATTTTTCACAGGTCGAAACTGCAGTGAAGAAGAAACAAAGGGGTACATGAGAGCGGGAAAGTGCTTGAACGCAGACAGACAAGAACACATGTACAATATGATAAATTTCCATCTCGAGAAAAAAAGTTGGAATGATAGCAAGGATGCATGTGAAGATGACGGGGGCCATTTAGCAACAGTGGCATGCACCGAAATGCATGAGTGGATTCGCAGTTTCGTTTTGGAGTCACCAGGTATGTTTTATATTTCTATAAATTCCACTGGCGGTAAATATCAGAGGGGGAGGGACACCCTCTCGAACTCCATCCACACCCTAGCATACGCACACACACCAATACTTTTGCCAGAAATGTAAAGTTGTGTCGGATAAAACTTGCAGGATGGTCTGATCAAACTAAAAATCGATTTGCGATCCGAAAAAATCGAGAAGATTAATTGTATCTTTTAACGGGTGGAGTGCTGAATTATTTTGAGTCGTCGAAATTTGTTCACAAGTTTTTGTCTTGTTACAATTTATGGGAGAGTGCCAAGAGGGACTCTCAAATAAATTGTATCAAGGCAAATCGATAGAGACCAAATGGTTTAGATTCAAAAACAATAAGAAGGACATCCATATAGTTTGAAGCCTTTGAGTTGCAGTACCTACACTTTAGAGTAAAACCCAAATATGGGCGTCCAGGACAGTTGAATCTTCCTTTCTCCAAAATGTTTGCACTCAGCTGGGAAGACACCCTCTCTCAGTTCGGACGGTCTGCTAAGGCAATAAAATATCCACAGAGTTTAATGGAACAACTAGACGGTGGCAATGCCTTTTATCACGAACTAGCTTGGCCTCCCTGGATCACTGAGTATGAGATGAAGCTGAACGTCGTTTGAATGATCCTTTCTGGGTTTTTTTCTCGGAACTGTGTCGGAGGCGGTCACGCCCTCAGGCCATCAGTCAAATCCTGTTAGGAATTCAACGTTGTTATGGACAGGTTGTTGATCCATTGTTGGTGGACTTTGCGCGCAGATTCACTTTGGTTTAAAGTACTATCCCAGTGCTCACAGACAGAGATACAGATACTGTTCTTCCTCCAGTTATAGATATTCCTGTCAATAAGTATTTAATTTGTTTTAACAAAATCTAGTTATTGATCGCCTGGAATGTTTCACTTGGTCAGAAAAGCGAAAGCAGGTTCGTTTTTTTTTTCTACCAACTGACATTCTGCAGCCGAATAAATCTAAAAATAAGCGAAGGACTATTTAAGGGCTAAAATGTTTCGAGGCCATAAAGGCGTCAGATTAGCTTCAGAACTTGACTGGGGGTCTGAGAGCTTGGCATTTGATAGCCTTAGTATCCTCAGAACACACAGTTCAATGCGTAGAGTGGCGTGCTATTTGCGGGCAATTCATGGCAGGATTTCTCGGTTTAACTGTACATTACCATCAAAGCAGTTCGATATCTAGGACTCCATCCAGACAAAATGTACGGACTGGAAAGTTTTTAAGGTGGGGGGGGAGGGTTACACCACTATACACCCCCATCTTATTTACGGCCCATAGTCTCTATGCAGAAAAAGTTGTCTTTTCATCAGCTGAATTAAGCTGGTCCTGTACCAGGAATTGACTGTTAGCAATCTTCATAGGTAAAAGAGATTTGTCATTTGTGAACGAAACATCGAAAGTAAAAAGTACATAAACAGTACGATGCTAATTGGTTTTCGGAAATGTTTAAAAATATCGTCCAAAATAACGTACTCTAAGTCCCCCGAGTTTCTGATGTGAGCTTCCGTGTGTGCATTTGTGAAGTACTGGATTAGTAATAAAAAACTGTTTGGACAACTGTTTGAAAGCCACATGTATTAAATAAAAGTTCAATATGTCTGGAGTCTGTAACTATGAAAGATATTGTCAATGAAAACTCACAGTAGTAGAATCAACAATGATCGATTTGACAAATAGAGTATCTGCCTGTGGAATATATACTCCTTCGTGAAGTGATTCGATACGAGCAGGTGTCTTGGCTTAGGGTGATATTTTTTAACCAGAGCGTGTTAACGCTTTATCTTTTGATATGCCCAGTAACTTTAAAAAGGAATCATTACTGGCACTGCATTTGCTGTCCGTTGCTACATGTTGACCTGTCTTTACTTCGTGATGGCCGCAACTCCCCATCCATGTACGAATTCAAGGAAACTTCCACTGCTTCTATTTATCGTTAGCAATTATTCTTACTCTTATTTTCTCCATATAATTTATTTATTTATTGTTGTTTATCCCTTTTCCCAACGTAACGGCCAAAACCGGCCAGCGCTATTCTCAAAAATCGCCAATAAATTTTCATTATATTTTCATTTTTTGTCTCAAAAACATAGGTTATGACCCCTCGTTGGAACGAGCTCGTCGAGCTCGTTCCAACGAGGGGTCATAACCTATGTTTTTGAGACAAAAAATGAAAAAAATTAGTTATTCGAGAATTTTTTTTGCAAGTGTCGTCTGCTTTTCATGTTAGGTAAAGGGTTAAAGTCACATATTTTTGCACAATGGCCAACAGTGGATATAAGGCCAAGGTTAATCAATCGTTTATACCCATGTTTCCAATTTTAAAGGCCTTTTTTACCAAGCATTGGTGACTGGTCCCATTTTACGTAAAACAGATCTTGTTTACCACTCTAAACAAGCACTGGTTCACTTCCCGGGGTTCCCATGGGGGATTCTCCACATACATTTTGATTACATATTCTAAAATGAAACTTTATTGTGCGCACAACTCTTCCTTTTTCTCTGTATTTCAAAGAAACCGCATAAATGTTGTTCTGCCAAGTACATGTAGGAACAAACCTATTTTATGTTCTAACATTTTAAAGGAAAGTTATCATCCCTTGGTCTTAGATTTCAAGTGCAAATATCCATGCAATGAATTATGTGTGCAGTTTGTTTTAGCTGCTGGCGTTGGCTTATGGTATCACGAACTAAATATTTTCCCATAGGCGACCATTAACGTTCTGGCCAAAAAACCTTTGATCGCATTACTTTAATTTTGACATTCAAATATCTTTGTCAAGTATAGCCCTTCAGACAACTTTTTATGACCCCCAAAACAGGGGGTCATGCAGCAAATAAGAGAGAAAAATTGACAGCAAGGGAAGTACCGGTCACGTGCACGTATTTTTCAGGGAATTCCCTACAAAAACACACCAAATGTAAATTGTATTTTTATGTCCAAAAGTCATCAAATCACCCTCTTTTTTATCTGGAATATTCATTAATAATGCAAGATGTCAATAGAATGCTTTAAACGTTTATTGAAACAATTTATTTTCCTAAGGCTGTTTATTTTTAGAGAATGAATCACTTCCCAGTGCAACTTGTCAAGGCGGGTATTTCTAATTCAAATATTTAGTTCAGTGATACCTATTATCATCCCCAACCCTACCAAAGAGACATTTTACCACTTTCTTGAGATTAGAATCCAACTTGTGGCTTCTACTGAGTCAAAAACATGGGAAATTTGCTCTTTTAAGGAAAAGTGTCCAAACTATGTCAACATTTCAAGGTGGGTATTTCTAATTCAAATATTTGGCTCAGTGATACCTTATAGAAAACGTGTTAAACATGACAACTACAAAGTACACAATACAAAACTATTACATGGCGGTGTATATTTAGATTCCTTATTTATCACGGATATGCGGAGTTTTTTATTGGTCCTACCAATTTCTACACACTTTGCATAACGTTGGTATTCGTAAGAGACTAGTACAGATCACATGAAATCTGTGCACATCACGTAACATTCTACCAGCTCTCATTATAAGGTCGAATAAATTCTTGTCACTTCAACTGACTTGCATAAGATTTTTTCCCCTTCTTTTATTCAGTTTCTTTATTTTGCGCTCAAAACCAGGTTTATTTGATACGTGGTGTCTTGCAGTGGTATTAGAGCATTTACTGGCATTATTGGAGTCAGCCTGAGCTTTTCATATTCTATTGACACTTGATACATTAGTATAACCTTCCCTTTGCTTTTAGTTACGTGGCTAGAGGGTCTTGTCTCGGGATGGTGGTGCCTTTAATAAAAATTTCTGAATTTCTTACAGCCTCCCCCCCCCCCCCCCCCCCCCCTCACCTGCTGCCAAACATCCTAACTTTGATACGGCCATTTGCACCTTCACCTCACCTTTGGGTGAGACCTTTCCAACTGCTACCTGTGAAATTCCAAGTGTTGAAGAAATCTAATCTGACTGTACCCCCCACCCCCCTTGTGTACGAAATATATGACGTTTGGGCTCCACAAATAGAAATCGCAATGTGCCATCTGCATTGCTTTAGCATTGCAGATGCCGCCTTGTTACACTCACGGGACTAAATATTGACCTCAATTAGAAAAGCCTGTGCAATGTGGTCAATCTAAGTCTCAATAAAGTGAAGAAAATTCTCCTTCATAAAGTTATGAAGACCCAATATTTTATATTAATACGGTGCCATTTTATTTACGGCATTTCAATATGGGGGCCTTAAAGCATGTACTCGGCTTTTTAAATTGCAGAAACGGTCAATACGAATCAGCAGTATTGAGAAATAAAATGCTTATACCGACCCACTGTTCTTCACAAATGGTATCCTGAATATACAAGACTTGTATAGTTTGCAAGCTTACTTGTTTATCTTTATTGGCATGACAGAAATCTTCCAGCATCCTTTTTCAACTGTAAATGATCAACTTAAAGTAAACTCACAGAAACCGGTTTCTTGCATAGATATAGAACTCGAATATACACCTTATACCTGCCTTTGCATTCCCATTATGGAACGAATTAGAAATGGACATAAGGATATAAAGGAACAAGGAGGGGTTTAAGAAAAAGTTAATTGCAAAGTTCCTTTTATCGTAATGAAATAATATTTCGCGTTCAAATTCGCAAATTGTGCCCCTAGCATATTTTTCGTTCCTAGCTCATCTCCCAGATATGCATCCATCTTCTTTAGACTTTACCGCAATGTAGAAATTGACACCAGCAAATACTGCAAGATTAATTAATTGCCAAGCTGTACTGATAAGCTTCCGAATTGTAGGGTATTCATTTTCAACGCAACATGTGCGGTATTCTCGTCCCTGTTGGCTTTTAGTTTCGGTCTTCACCCCGGCGTTCTGCCACTTTGTGGCATATGGGCAGTTCTTCTCTCGTTTTGCATCTGAAGGAAATTGATTCAATGGCTGAGCTTGGACAATGAGATCACATCTGAATCCGGTTACTTCCACCGCACGCACCATCTGCAAATGCAAAACTTGATCTACATTCAGGACGATAAAAGGAAATCGCGATGTTACATTAATATTCCCCCCCCCCCCCTTCTCCCTCTTCCCCGGCTTTCCTCCTCATTGCCTCTACTTTTTTCATCTGTATCAATATCACGTTTCATCTCCCTAACTTAGGGGAAGGTAGGAAGACAGCCAATCTGACTATTTCTCCCCCTGTCGGTATACATACATAGAAATTGGATCTCACACCTAATGTCTTTGGCGTGTATATTTTAAATATGTGCCTTCCATGTAAATTATGTTGTATCTATAATAACGATTTGAAATTCGTAGCTTCGCAGGGTCCTATTGGAACGAGCTCATCTGTTTTTCGTCAAAAGCATTATTTGCTGGTTAAAACTGAAAATATAATAAAAGTTTAGTAAATTGAGCTGGCCGCTTATGTCTGTTACATTGGGTGAATGCTTAAATGAACAGAACTAAAAAAAATGGTCTTAAGGTTAAAGAAAATTAATGTTTTGTTTCTCAGGCTATGGCGCATTCGTTTTTTTCGGTCCGCGTTCGTCATGTTTAGTTTGGAGGCAAAACTCAAAATCTATAAAATTATCATAGAGTGTGATTTTAGCGGTATCACATGGCGATTTGCGATGCAATATGTCGTATACATTGATACAGTATTGTTATTCTCTTCGCGAAATGCGACACTATACTCATAAGTATGTACAAAATAAATATTTAACTGGTTGAGAGCTAGATTAGTTTTAGTGGTCTAAATTTGTTCATCAAAGACTGCTTTATTACAAATTATTGGAGAGCGCCTGTTGAAACTCTCCAATAATCTGTAATAGAACAAATTTGTATAAACAAACTATTATTTACGTTTGACTGAATGCGAAACATGGGTAAGGAAAATGCTGGTTTTACACTGGTTACCTCATTTTTTCTGCAGATCTAATTGTGGCTTCTAGCACTCAACCAGTTAAAAAATTCCTTATTTTTTATCTCCATTTTACTTGTTGTATATTGAGTAGTGTGATCACTGTTACAAAAACAACTATCAGTGAAATCAACACGGAATCTTTAGTATTTAATTTTAGGCTCTCACAACTGGATTTTAGGCATCGGCGACCATTCCATCAGGAGTAAAAAATAAAAATGAAAACCGCCCTCCCTCATTCGTCTAAAAAAATTACCTGAGAATAAATTATTTAAGTTTGTTTAGCCCAGTTATAAATATTTTCTACTTGAACTGACATAAAAAAATCAATGGACGCTGATATAATTTAACTTCAATGATAATCTATTTGTTTGCATCTGATTTGTCTAGATGGATTTTACATAACACGTTGAGTGTTTTCCTGTCGTTTAAATGTTTTTGCTTTCCTCCGCCAATCCGTCGATGAAAGTGTAGGCGCGAATAACGGCCACAGTAGGAAGTTCATCCATGACGTGACATGACGCAATTGGCCAACTTCGACACATTCACTCTTGGCGATGTTCCCTTCAAACATACGACGTTTTGCGGTACTATCTAATACGTGCAATGACTTATTAAGTTTAAAATATCTATAATTAAATATGTAAAACAAAATTTAAGAATTGTTAATAATAATTTCACTGGGAAACCAAGGTAAACTCAGTCAACTTTGACGATGTGTCTAGCTGTCAATCAAGCATTCACGGGCAGCCGGAAGCACTGCCCACTGGCTCAAATGGAAACAAAACAAACCCATGTGTTTGGGATAGAAAGTATCGTTAATCTCCATTTTAAGTCGATTATTTAGAGCATGGTATGAATACAAGAAATAGGTACTAGGGCCGGTAATCAGATCTAAACCACTCGGAGAATAAGAGTTTTAACCACTCGGCATGCCGAGTGGATAAAACCCTTATCCTACTCGTGGTTTAAATCTGATTACCGGTCCTAGTACCTATTTATTCTATACCTTGCGCGGTCTGAACACCACAAAATGAAAACTTATAACATTTTTAGATAAATGATACCATGTAACAAGTCACCTATTTTGAAGCTAAATTTCACGTTATTTGTATGGCACCTCAAGGACTGTATTATCCCAAATCTGTCTAAAAAAGAAAGGGCCATTGAAAGCGAAGAACGTAATGCGATTAAATTAAACTTACATGGTGAAATTAGAGCAACATTGTGTATGTATTTATTGAAAATGTTTCATTAAAGTAATAGTTTTAAACAAGAAAAAGGTGCTATATATACTAATAAAAAAATAAGTAGGGGATATACAAACTGATGTCGATATTTTCGGAAAATGGTATTGGATACGCGTGATTGGACACATCAACATGTTACCAAGTTTAGTGTGAATCATGAATGTCAGCGGCCCTCGAAAACTTCGTGAAGGTTTTTCGCACGAGCGCCGCGTTAATGTCTGTGTGGTAAGTTTTGAAATTTTCCTTTGTATAAGATGGGCTTTTTCGGAGGTCTCGTCGTTCCTTTCTTGGTATAAACTCGTTGATCAATAGTTTCTGGTCGAAACGTAACTTTTGAGGTATGCGAAGACTGATACGCGACGAACGTTTACGTGCCTTTGGCATGTTGGAAGCTGGCAACAGACAGACTGCAGTGGCTCAAATTCTCACCGTTACTCAATCGGTGATTAGTAGGTCACGCTACCGTAAAACAGGCAATGTTGATGACAGACGTCGGTCAGGGCGTCCAAGGGCGACAACTGCTAAACAGGATAGTTTCATCCGAACCACAGCATTACGTAACCGCCATCAAAGTGCCTCAGAAATTGGACAGCAGCTGCACCGAGCGAAAGATGTGCGAGTCTGTGACCAGACTATCCGAAATCGCCTACACAGCTGGAATTTGTACGCTCGACGTCCTCGAATAATTCCACATTTGACTGAACGTCACATCGCAGCAAGATGTAATTGGTGTGCAGCATGGCAGCGCTGGGACAATCGTCGGTGGAGCAACGTCATGTTTTCCAATGAATCGAGGTTCACTCTCGACTGCCACGACAGGCGAAACAGAGTGTGGCGGCGGCGGAACGAACGAACGATACCATGGCATAACTGTTAGGCAGCACGATCGTTTTAGTGGTGGATCGGTTATGGTGTGGGGAGGCATAACCATGACAAGCAGAACAGTCTTACATGTCATCCAAGGGCGTATCACAAGGCAGTACTATCGTGACAACATGTTAGCAGCTCATGTGGTGTCATTTGCGCCACGTCCCGACCGTCGATTCATTTTCCAAGATGACAGTGTAAGAGCACACAGGGTCCGTGCCGCTACAGAGGTCACCCAGGAGCAGAATATCATTACACTGCCTTGGCTAGCACTAAGTAAGACCTTTCGAGCACGTTTGTGTGTGCTTGGCAGGCGCCTAAGACAACGCCAACAGCCCTTACCAATGTTCAGGAACTTTCCGTTGCTCTGCTGGAAGAATGTAATAACATTAGTCAAGCTGATATTGGATGTTTGGTGAGGAGTATGCCACATCGGATCCGGGCTTGTCTCGCGAACAGAGGAGGGTTTACAAGGTACTGAGGTCTTGGACTGAATGTGGTAAATTTTCTGATTGACCGTCCATGTCTTCTACAATTCAGTGCGTGGAATGTGTGATTATCAATTCTGATATTCCATAAACATATATTAAATATACACAAATTATGCACCAAACTGAAGGCTGTGGTATATAGAACGAACACGAAACATATATGCATTCAACTCGCAGAGTTGGCAGCTGGCAACAATGGTTTCTGGACGTTTGCTACCGTGTTCGTAACAGAACAGTTCATAAAATAATATTTCAAAAGAACAACTCTCAGCCAAATATTATAAAACGTTATTGATTGGAATCTATATATAATTACAAGCCTTTGCTCTGCACGTTACGCTTTAACCCTTTACCTAACATGAAAAGCAGACGACACTTGCAAAAAAAATTCTTGAATAACTATTTTTTTTCATTTTTTGTCTCACAAACATAGGTTATGACCCCTCATTGGAACGAGCTCGACGAGCTCGTTCGAATGAGGGGTCATAACCTATGCTTTTGAGACAAAAAAATGAAAAAATAATTAAAATTAATAGGCAATTTTTGAGAATAGCGCTGGCCGGTTTTGGCCGTTACGTTGGGTAAAGGGTTAAATGAGACAACAGTCTAAATTGTGTGATTCTGATACTTGAATCTGACATTTTTCAAGTTAGTTTAGACCCTTTAGTATGTTCTCTTGGACAAAACCAATGCAAATACCTGCAACATTCACTACATCCTGAAAAATCTGACCCGTAACATGGAAAGAATTTAGAAATGCATGCAAACAATTTCATCTCCAATATTGGTGCCCACCCCCTCCCCAATGAGATGATTGAATAAAACCATTTGTTCTTGAAAAAGCAACAAATAGGGAATAAACTATCATGATAGTGGATGCATTGTTGCTTTTCACATCACCGGCAATCATAATACAACAAATGTGATCAAATAGCTTTGAAAAAAGCTCAATAAAAAGAAGCTGTACAATCCAGAATAAAAATGTGCTATCGTGGCTCATTATCCCCTGTTCGGGGGAGCGTGGTGGCTCGGTAGGTAGAGGTGCAGGCTGCAAGCCGGGAGATCCTCGGTTCGAATCCCACCTGCGGCAACCGCGTTGTGTCCTTGGGCAAGACACTTCATCTCCATTGCCCGCGTGGGGGCACGGTGGCGTTGTGTACTAAGGCGTATTGCACGTCGATGGAGCACTTGTCTTCAACCAATGCTAACCCTGCTTGTGTGGAGTTAGTATTTTGGGGAGCTAACAGTTGCTCGCCGTTGCTCGGTGGTTCTCTCCGGGTACTCCGGCTTCCTCCACCCGTAAAACTGTCACGGCCATGATTAGCCATTGTGCATAAATATGAGACCTTAAACACCAATATATAAATAAATATATCCCCTGTTCGCAATTGTGAAGTCCAGACGTCCACACGCATCACCCGTCTCTTGTATTTCTCATATGCCGTATTTCGCTTCAGAAAGCTGTTCCCAAATCCGATAAATTTAATATTCGAGTTCAATCGGGAACCACCTTTAAAGGTCCCTCTGTGTTTCGTTGTCACCAATTTATCGTGGAAAATAAGGAGAAAGTAGTATAGCAGTTTTATCCAACACTATAGTCTTTTACCACCCTTGAAGCCTTTTACCATTACTACTGATTGCAGCACTACTACAAGCTTGCTTGCTAAGTTGGATTAGAAGTAAAAAGGGGTAACATAGGACCTACAGATGCATATTACTCACGTACTATACTACCGTACTAAACAAACGTGCATTACCTCCCCCATCCCACAATACCGTTTAGAACAGCATTCCATTTTACCTATACCATCTGTGGGCCAGCGCAGCGCCTTAGATGGATAGTTGTACAAAGAGCTAACAGGTCACTTACAGGGTATATACCAGCCATACTATACTACCTTGGCCATCTTGTACGAGGAGCCCGACACATCCTGACCTGAACATCATAATGTAGGATTGTACAGTGAACAACAGCAGCGGGCAATGTTTCTATGGCGTCGCGTACGCATCATGACGTACAACGTCATTGGCAACGTCAATCGTTTCGCGGGGAAAACCTTTCAAGAAAACTCACCTTCCCCATCAGGTTTTCCATCACATGTCCATACTATATACCCTTAACACCTGCGTGTACATGTGTCACTATACATGCCATACCCATGCATATATACATATATATACCACAGCATACCATATATAGAGTAGATATACTACTTGCCGGATCTAGCTGGATGGGGCCGAAGATTTGCACAGGAAATAGTTACTCCACCAAATCACCGATTCCTATGGGAGTTTAACACTAACTGCTCCCCAATGCTCCGGGTAATCAGAGTCGAATCATCCCTGCTATACTACTGGCGAATTTAACGGTGAATGGCCAAAGAAAATGACGAACTACAATATTTTTCTAATGCGGCCAATTGAACACGTGGCATTGTTTCTTATTTGTACAATCACCATTACAGCAGAACTGATTACCACTTGCTGTCCAGTAATGGAAAAGAGTTTTTCTTCCAAACATAAGACAACAAATAGTAATTTAATTAAGCAAAAAAGGTTGATTGTGCGACTATCTTATCCTCTGTACTCATACAAAATTGGTTAACATCCATTGTTTGTTTCCCAAACTTTACTGATTTAGAACGGCCAAAATGAAGCTCAATCGAGCCGTTACTTTCGTGACAAGTTTTTCTCTTTTCATGCCTAATGTTCCCATTAACCCTTTATCCACATGCCTGAATTAAAACAAAATATTCCTAAAACATTGTGCATTTTGATCTGATTTTTAGCATTTCGGATGATATTTATTTATTTATTTATTTATTTATTTTTTTATTTATTTATTTATTTATTTATTTGTTAATAAATCTATTTATTGGAATTTAACGACACTTTTGACATCCAGGGTCACCTCGCTCGTGTCAGACAGTTTTACTGGTTGAGGAAGCCGGAGTACTAGGAGAGAAACTCCGAGCAACGGCGATCAACTGCCAGGCTTTCCAAAGTAGTAACTCCACACAAGAAGGGTTAGCATTGGTTGAAGACAAGTGCATCATCGACGTGCATAGGTCTTAGTACAGAGCGCCACTGTGCCCCCCCCCCCCTCCCCATACACACACGTGGGCAATCGGGATTAAGTGTCGTTAAACCCTGATAAATAACTTAATGACATATATTTTAACCATGAAATTCTCACAAAATATCACAGAAAACGAGAATTTTCATTGGAAAACATTTTCTACCCATTTTAAGTTAACATTTTGCTTGATGACCCCTCAGCGATTTCATGTTTCGATTTTTGAACAAGTTTATTTGTCCATATGCAGTATCATTCGCAACCTCAAAATATGACACACGAGGCGATGACGTTTTCCTTAAACAAAATGAAAACAATCTGAATACTTTGTTCAAACACGAAATCATGCTACCAGTTCAACTTGCTGATGTCTTAGCCTTGTTCTTGGATATTCGAAGCAACTTCAGCAACGGATCGTTTTTGTTTTTCATTTTTTTTTGTTGTTGTTGTTGTTGTTTTTTTTGGGGGGGAGGGGTACAACTTGCCTTCGCTTACGGTAGCAGACCTTCGAGAATCACTCTTTTGTTCTACCAATGTAGTATTGTAGATAATTTTTAATTCGGGTTCTTGACAACACAACCTATATTTTTATGTAGAATTTGCGTACGCTTTTTAGAGATTACTCGAATTTTATAATCAAGAAGTTTTTCCTGAACTATGTTAGAGTTACGTGGATAAAGCCTAAAAAGTCAAATTGTCAAGTATTGATGAAAGATATCACTTTGATGAAACATTTTAAGCAAATATAGAAAAATGTTTTTCTCGAATCTCATCCCGTGAGTTTAACTTAATCGCAATTAGTTTCGTCGGTTTAAATGTGCCTTTCTTTTTGGAGAGATTTGGGGTAACATAGTTCTTAACTCTATATACTACACTGTATAGTGGAAATATAGAATATATCCATATTAGCTTGGTGTACCAAATGTTCACCACGAGTGGTGAAGTGATGTTAACCGCGAGCCTTCGGTGAGAGGTTAACACCACTTCAACACGAGTTGTGAACATTTGGTACACCAAGCTACTTTGGGTATATTTTATTTATACCATGATCGTCAGATTATTAAGAGTCACTGTTATTTTTTCTTGATTTTACTGAGCAGCATACATACATACGTGCGAATCGGTTTTTGTTTCCATGAGCATCGGTGGGCGGTACTTCCGCTGTCAATGTTATCGCCGAAAGGAAATGGAATATTTTAATAACATAATAACAGTCTATTAGAGTTATGGATGCTTTATTAACATGAGACAAAGCATGTTTGGTAATGTTTGGTGTATTATGGGGTAACCTCATTTAAAAACGTAATACATAATTGCCATTTTCATTTCACTCTTCGCGAAGCGATGTGAGATAAATTTAGACAAGTTCGCATTCAGGTCGACGTCACCAAAGGTCAACTTAAATATATAGTTCCACTGTAGGTGTAAATTTTAACTACTGAAATCCCATTGCTGGCGTCTTCACCACGGTTGGTGTATAAAGCTAAAATTTATGTCATAGGACTTTTATATATAGGTATTTATTTAATTATTTATTGGTGTTTTAAGGTCACATATTTCTGCACAATGGCTAACCATGACCGTGACAGTTTTACGGGTGGAGGAAGCCGGAGTACCCGGAGAGAACCACCGAGCAACGGCGAGCAACTGTCAGCTCCCCGACATACCAACTCCACACAAGCAGGGTTAGCATTGGTTGAAGACAGGTGCACCATCGACGTGCAGTACGCCTTAGTACACAACGTCACCGTGCCCCCACGTGGGCAATGGGGGTGAAGCGTCTTGCCCAAGGACACAACGCGGTTGCCGCATGTGGAATTCGAACCGAGGATCTCTCGGCTTGCAGCCTGCACCTCTACCAACTGAGCCACCGCGTCCCTTTATATATAGTAGAATAGGTAATCATTGTATAAATCGGCGTTCAAGCTATGCCATTTGAAATATATTCAGCGTCCTTTTTCGCACGAAATTTCTTTGGCCCAGGATATCACGAGAGCCGAAGGCTCGAGTGATATCCCAGGCCAAAGCAATCGTGCGCGATAATTCTTAACCCATTCAAACGTCTGTGCGGTTCTTCGTCTCTCGTGATATCCTGGGCCAAAGCAATCTCGTGCGATAATTCTTAGCCCATTCAAACGTATGTGCGGGTCTGTATTTATCACACACCTCCAATGTAACAACCAGTCTACACGAAAATGGAGCTAAAAGCACTTTTAACTGGGCAATTGCTGCGTTTCCTTCGTTGCTAAGAAAACATCACATTAGTTGGCGGGGTACCAACCCTAATTGGCTTTTTACTTTTTACGGCATTCAATTGTACGTATTCAAGTGGTTGAAACCAATTGACACCGATCAGTGTCACGGTCACGATGGTCGATCTTCAAATATTGACTAAACTGCGGGGAAGAACACAAAAAAAACCTTTTTAAATGGCTAATAAGTTTGGCACCCTCCATCATTATAAAACCAGTTGTGGAAAGTATCTGTCAAGAAACGGTCAGAATGTTATTTTTATTTTGTAAATGTTTGACTCGAAGCTGATTGTTTAAATATCCTGGGTAAACACATCTAAATGAGGAACTTGTAATTTCCAGGCGATCTCGACTCCGGTGCATTCGACCAATGATTGATGTGATTTTGTTAGACGGGTTCCTTACGTTGGAAACGAAATCGAACGTGTTTTGTATCACCACATGTGCGATACAACTTTGTTTTTATCGTACAGGCAGAACAGTGGAAATCCTGTGTTTTACATTTACAGATGTGAGATGGAATTAACTGAAGCAATATCTGCATTATTATGATGTATTTTCCTTTTGATTCGCAAAGCTCAGTCTTTGTTTGTTTGAACGATGTCCGGTGATGATTTTCACCGACAAGTGTACTAATTTAAATTTAAACCCATCTCAGCGAGCTGAGGGTTTTTTTTAGCGTTTTACATAGAGTTATACAGGACGAAACGTGCCAAACATCAAGTGAGAATGGAAGCACAAAAACATCACCCTAATGATTTAATATGTGCATAAATGGAAACCATTTGTCATGGACTTCATGAATTGATATCGAGCTATTCACGAAATAATCATTGTTTCTTGTTAATCTTAACTTTAGTTATTATATAGCGCTAAACTAAATGTTGAACTGTGCACAAATCTAATTTTCGCGCATTCGTGCATGTTTACCAAGAACATTCGAATAGTTGCTCCTGTCGTATGAAGAGTTGACACGACTGATTCAGTGTCGTAGTTTACGACATGCTTGATAGTTGCATGGTATAATGGCAGAGACATCAATTGCTCCAGGTCAAATTATTGTATAAGTAACTACTTTAATTTAAATTATAAGAAATTGAATAAATCATCCGTTACTTTATCGGAGTATGAACGTTGGATGTATGTGTTAAGTTTTGTATGAAGTGCTTTGCTTACAACTTAGCAGCCTCAACCCACCTCACTCTATCGGTGTATGAATGTGGAATGCACGTGTTAAGTTTTGCATGACGTGTGCGTACTTTATACAGCCTAACACGTCCATCCCAAGTTCATACTCCAATAAAGGGACGGATACTTCATTTCAATTCTTATGTGAATGATGAGACTGCTTAACAAGCCACTGTGACCGTAAATAAATAATTAACAACATGCTCCTATGTTCCAATAAGAGTAAAATCCTCGCCTTCTGTTGAATGAGAGCTGGCGTAGTTTCTTTTATGTTTACGGCACCAGCAGCAAATGTTACCGTCTGACGTCACCACGCGAAATATTTGAAATGACCTCGCCCGTTTCGTAATTGCTTCATCAACGGAGTGACTAGCAAGCCGCTCTATTTTTCTGGATATTCCACACGTGCAGCAGACGGTGTTGTTGATGAAGGATTGTTTAAATTACAAACCGATTTAGGATTTGAACTAAGATGGAATGAGTTTATCTGGTTTGTTGATTATTTATCCGGTGCCGTCGTGGGTACACGAGAGGTTTGTTTATTAAACCTGTGCTCGTTAAAAGTTGCCTGCCGAAGGAAACAGGAAAATTTTAACGATCACAAGTTTAGTAAATAAGTCACTCGTGTTTCACAATGTAGATTTTGGGCTATGAAGAGTGTCTTTTTGGAACATATAGGTTATTGTGATAAGTTGACAGTAACATGGCCGGAGGTTTGCGGCTCGGAAGCGTATGTTCAACGGTTGAACATAAGCTCCGAGCCGTAAACCCCAGACCACATTACCGTCAATTCATCACAATAATTCATATTGTTTCTGACCCTGTCCGTCCGTATCCTGCTTTTAGACCCGCAAAGGGACATTACGCAGCGGTCCATGATGGTGCTATGTGTGTTGTTATACTCGCCTGCGTAAGAAACCATGTTGCGACATCAGTATCATTATGAGTTCTGTTAATGTACACGGCCATCACGTGCTGTCAGAGTACCACGTTTTTTCCGACGTAATTATTATTGCTTGGACGTTGTCCTGTTATAGTGGTAGCTAGGAGGTACCTGTTAACCTACCGACATCGAAGTATCTTGGGCGAATGGGTTCGATTCAAGTTGAGTTAGCTGGAGACTGTTGCTGGAGGAAGGTTTACAATCAATATTCTTGTTCTTTACCCATCGCTACCCCTATATGGGCACATCCCCTTTCAATATTTATCTTTGTGGTGATTCTCTTTCTAGTAGAGTAAACACAACACAGATCAGTGACAATTACAACATGGTGTTTGATTAAATGCACTTTTCAAGACTTTAAGGCATTTAAAAGAAAATAAAAATGATTGTACCTCCAAGTTAGGGCGGTAAGATGTTTTAGAGGGAAAATTCCAAGATGGCCGTCATTTTTTTTTGTTTTAGAAATAGGCTTTTCGCTATAAGAACTGTTTACGACCATCTAGAATGGTAAAGTTTGGTATAATTAGATGCAGAATTCAGCAATCAGTAGTATTATATATAATCTGAAAAATACCAATGATCAGCTGACCCGGAAATTTTAGAAAAACTTGGGAGGTCAGTGTTTGCCAATATGTATGTACTCCGTTTATGATAATGTGCCAGATATTCTTTCCCAAAGGCATTGGAAATAGATCTGTCAACTCTACTCATTGATTCTCCAATTAATTCGCTCTAAAATAAACATAAGAGACTGATGAAAGGACTGGATAAGATGTGTCCTTCCTGTGATAATCTGGGCGCCACGAGGGGGAACCCTCTAACAAGACGAGTAAAACATTTTATTGCTGTTCCTATATATACACAGAATGACACACGCAAGTGAATGGGTTAATCGAAATGGCACGAGTGCCAGCGCGGAAGGATCCTCCCGCGATGGCTCAAGTGCCATATCGAGTAACCCATTTATACGCGTGTGTCGTTCTGTGTTTATCACACGCCTTCACGTCTGTAAAAAAACAATTATTCGAAGGACACTCAGCAATTCAGTTGACAAATATCAACAAAAAGAACACATTTTATCGCCAAACAAATTTGCGAGGGGAACCTGTTTTACTATTTCATCCCCTGAGTTCCAATGTGTTCTATGTGCCTACTGGCACATAAAACACATTGGAAGTCAGGGGACGATTTTCCGCTATCGCTTGGGATTCAAATTTTTATTGCGTCGTACGATTTGTAGAAAATTCCAGTGAAATTTCGCTTCTGTTTAAAAAGAGTCCGTCAACGATTTCCGTTCCGTACATATGTGCAGAACAGATTTTCATTTTCCGCATGGTGTTGAGTTGCGTAGATGGGGAGTTCATAGAACATGCGTGTAATAAATGAACATTTCTCACTGAATCCAAATCCAACTGATGCAATTCTGTAAAGCATATGCATTTTCAGATATTCATGATTGTGGCCAAGATGACCACCCGAAATAGGTATTTTCCTTACCATGTTGATATACCAACACCATACTTTTAAACGAAACTTGAACTGAAGTCTGTACCCAGGACACCTCTCTGTGGGTCCCACGTATTTTGTACTCGAAACTCCAAAATGTATGTCAATTTGTTGCAAAATACTGCGAAATTAGGGAGAATTCACCATCAGAAATTGTGATGGGTTAAGTGTGTAGTGTAGAGTTATAATATGAAAATAGGTGCAACGTACAAGCGAACGCAGTTTTGGAGTACATTGTACAGTGCATGTATCCCCATCTCTCTCTCTCTCTCTCTCTCTCTCTCTCTCTCTCTCTCTCTCTCTCTCTCTCTCTCTCTCTCTCTCTCTCTCTTCTCTCTCTCTCTCTCTCTCTCTCTCTCTCTCTCTCTCTCTCTCAAATAATGATATTTTTTATTTATTTATTTTTCCGGCATACATACAATGCGCAATACAAAATATAGCTGTAAGTATGATGTAGACAATGGAATAGTGATTATAATAATGCGATTAACATAGACATGTATACCGGGGGGGGGGGGAGATGACATAGCCAGACTGGCTGTCTACCTATCATCCCTCGTGATATATATCCTGTTTTACGTTTTGCCAGACCATTGATGTGGATATTCGGGCCTAAAATGCACTTCAGTTAAGCTCCCTATAAAGGTGACATGTAGTAACCTATAGTAACTACCTCTAAAGTTGACCTGTTGACTAGTCGGAAGATTCTTCCTAATTGGGCAACATGGATGCATTCCTAAGATTTAAAATACCTGTTGGTCCAGATCGGAAGTTGGAGAGTCAAATATTTACTAACAATCAGCAAAGCCATTTCCATGAAAATGCAACTAAAACCGTAAACTCTTGTTTCAGCGAACAAAATATTTACGTTGAAAAAAAATATAAATGGATAATTAACAAATGTTTCACATTTACTTTTAAACGATTTTTATTTTTGAAAGATTAATAAAAAATACGAAAAGTTATTTTTTGAAACTCTCGCACCCGACTTCCGGAGAGATTCAACATGGCTGCTGGCATAAAAACACGGTTTTGATTTTTTTATTTCATAGCTTATAGAAATTTCTGATGGATATACTGAAAAATCTCACGCGTTATCTGTAGAGCTCATTTCGTTCGTTACAAGGATGTGCCTGCTAAGGAAAGAGTACTAATTTACTATAATCGTCACAGTATATAGCCATGTAAATCTATAGTCATTCAGTGTCCATCATTCAATCATATTCAGTTTAATACTCTACCACCATGGCTTTACGAGAGGCTTTACACTAACACAAATGATGACACGGCCACGAAGAAAAATTGGATCCCGCAAATAAATATATATTATCATCATTATGTTTATGTACAAAATGTTGTATGAAAGTCTCGCTCTTGTTTCTAAGGCCATATCTCGACTTGTCGAGATATGGCCTTAGAAACAAGAGCACGACACTGATACAAAAATGGTGATGATAGATTTATTTTACAATTCTCAACTGTAATAATTTGATTAACACTTTACCTAACGAATCGGCCGCATTCTCCCACGTAATTTACAAACTGAGCAGTTGTAAAATATATATATTTTTTTTAATTTCAACAAAACCATATCATGTGACCCCTCGTGGGAACGAGCTCGACTAGTTCGTTTTAATGCGGGGGTCACATATGGTATTGTTAAAATGTTTGGAAACTATTTTTTACAAAAAAATAAATAGAATACTAAATTGTGATGTCGTGTGCGTTGAGCAAAGGGTGCGCTAGTATTTTAATTTTGCATTTAATTTTCAGACTTATAAAAATGCTTCTTATTTCTGTTGAAACTTCATGCTGTTGCCTTAAATTTTTGATATCCTCGGAGAAACTAATTGAGTGCGTCCATGTTCAACATTCAGAAATGACTGTGCGTTTCAACAGTATAAGTGCGTGTTGTTCTAGCTTGAATGCTTCCATTGATTCAGATGCACAAGCGTAAAAGCAGGTAGTTCCATAATTTAATAATTTTACCTTTGAGACGTGGGTTTTGGGTTTTTTGTTTCTTTCCGTGTGTAGAAACTCGCAAACATGTTTCGAAAACGTGTAATGTTCTATAAATAATGATGTAAACAAATCGTATCCAAGCAACGTTTGTGTAATGCAGTTGCATTTCGCAAGATATAGATTTTGTGCCAGGGCTCCTGATATACTCTGCATTCGAATACTGATGGACCTAATACATACTTATTATAAGATAAAATTAAAAAAAGCCTTAAAGAATCTTATACAAATAATATTGATTTGCTAAATCTTGACTGAACTTTTGCAGAAGTCACAAGAAGCAGTTCAATAAACTGTATTGTACAAAGTTGCGCAGTTTCTTTCCGATTTTTACAAGAAGATACGTGTTTATCGACAACAAATGACATAAATGTGGCGAATACTTAACCATAAAAGAATACAGGGGATTATTACAGTTGCTCCGGATTCGACTGAGTCCTCGAGCATCTCCAGTTACAAAATGAGAACGTATTTTGTTTCCATTTGTGTGAAACTTGGCACTGATCAATCCAGTTCTCGAAGCTTTGCTGTAAAACCTGATTTCCGAACAAGATTGTTGTATAAAAAACATAACAGAGAAACACATTACTCACGAAATCTTCAGTTCTTTTCCTCATAAGTTCAGCATAAGTTAAATAGTAATATTATCGTTCGTCGTTTTGAAGCCAATGAGGAACGTTTGAGACATGTCATGGCGCTGATTCTTTCCATTAATGGCGCAGATTCGTAGGCAGGCAGATCTGATGGGCTCAGATTCGTTGCAAAGCAAATCATTGAGACTTCTCGGAATAGTTCTCACAAAATGATCAGTATCACATGTAACTCAATTCGGTTGAGAACAAGAAATAATTCTTCCTGACAATCTTATGCCTATAGAAGTATTATACAGTATATAATTTTGACCAATTTATGAAGTATATCAGTTCGAGTCATCGGTATATTGGATGGGTTATATACAAGTATATTCTATCACATATTATCGTGTTTAACTTACAGATTAAATGGACACCCATATAACTTCCTGTGCTAAGAACTTTAGGTGTTTCGCAGACAAGGAATTTCCCATCCAGAACGAACACACCCAGCGAAGTGTTTCGAATAAGCATACAATGTTTTCTTATTCCTCCATGTCGTGACTCTGACACCCCTTCAACTAACTGTACACTATAGGTGTTATAAAAATGAATGGCAGATCCATTGTGTTCATTCAGTGGCGGCGCCATAGAGGGGACCGCCCCTCCCTTTTCTCTCGCCCTACCGAAAAAAATCAAACTTCAAATTGCTATCTGGCCGTGATTTTCGTGGAAGCATTTACAAATAATGATGTGAGCCCATTTTTAGACACAATCTGGAGGCCTTTGAAGACCACGTCAGGTGTTGTAGAAACGCTCAGACATCGACCCCAGGGCATCCATATATGAAATGTTTTCATGGGAGAGATCAGACCCCCCCACCCACCCACCCACCCACTAACAGGAGGGGGGGCACACCTTCCATACCACCAGCTCAGGTCTGCGGCCTTCGGGAGTTCCTTTCGGCAGCTCGACTTGGGACCTCCATATCTTACACAGCCCCCCCCCCCCCTCCCACCATAAATCGAAATCCTGGCGCCTGTGATCATTGCAGTTTGACAGAAAGAGAAATTCAACAAAGTGTGTGAATTTCCGAAGGGGATTCTCAAAAAGCTCTCCCATTTCATCATCTGCGCCCTTTGTTTATTTACTGATTGTCTGTCTGATTGATTTATTGATTATCACCAGGGGGTCAAAATAAGAATTGAATCTCGCTTTTTGGACTTCTAAATGTAGTTGTTGGACAAGTACAAACAAAAAATGAACCCGGAAGTGGTTCATTCTTATTTTCATGACTAAAAAGCTTCATTTAAGTCTAAAAGGCGACATTGTATACTTATAATCCAAATCAAAATATTGCACTTTTATGGGTTGAGTGGGGTGGGTTGGTGGGATTATATATATAATACTTTTTTCAAAAGATGCAGGTAATATGTACATGTTAGACCACATACGCTCACTATTTTCCCATCCGTCGGCACTCCGATATGCGGTCTTCCCTTGACACTAAAACCGACACGTGTATACTTGAGCGCTAGATATGATGCAGAATAAAAGTAATCGGTGTGTGTCACTATCTAACCTGAGCTTCCTCTGATGCACCCCTTTAAATATCTGGGCTAAGTCCCAGATGGTTTAAAGGGCGGATTGTCAGAGGAAGCTCAGATTGGCCTAAACTACAAGGAGTTGAGCAAAACAATATTAACAAGAGCTACTCAAAGCGTGACCTACTGTACCGACCCGTAGGCTTGATCGATAGCCTTAAAGGTACTGTGAGGCAGAAAAATTTATTTTTCAGAGTCAAAAGAGTGAAAAAGAGCCATAACTCTGAGAAAATTTATTGGACGGAACGCGTTCCTTGTGCATATCCGTTCCCCCATGCGGATCTGTCAGCATAACAAAGGATATCCAAATCCGAGCGATGGCATTGAAATTACAACCCATTGTTTTGTACCGACAGACAGACGGGCGGAGAAACAGATGAACAGACGGACGGACGGAGGTCTTCACGATATACCACCAAACGCTCCTTCGGAGGTCGGGAGCAAAACAATGAACATAATTATCCAGGTACGGTACGTGGAGGGTGGATTGTCGCTAAATCGTCGTAGGTTAGATTTCATCCAATGGACCACCGAGTGCAACCCGATGGTCTATTAGGTGAAATTGTGTTGGTGGTGCTTGAATTTTGATGCAAAATTATAGAAATTTTACGAATGGAAAATCGACATCATCACGATTTAGCGACAATCTATCCCCATGTTTTGTACTGCAGTGTACTGTTGAAATTTATCCCCAGCAAGTAAACCGACGTCAACATAGTTCTTCTATATATCATGTATTAAGTCCTTACATGCTGCTGGCAGAAATTCCTGCCAGGACAGTATTTCTCTTGCCACTGCAATATTATAATTTTGGCATATTTAATTAAATTTTCTCACTGTAAATTGAATGGATTTTTTCACCAATGATTTCTTGAGTTATGAATTTTTCATAAAATCTTGTTGTGGTTGCATTATGGCAGCTATGACCAGATTTAATGAAAAATACCTGGAAATACTCAGCGGGTTAAGAATTATTAACAGCAAAACGTATATCGATGTCGGGATTGTGGATTTTTATGCATAACCTTCTATTGTATATAAATTACCAAATGAAATCAACGTTGAATCGCCAACGAATCAGCACTCAGAAAGAGAGGAACGAACCTGATCGCAACCATAAAATCGCAAACGAATTCGCGCGTTCATCGCACGTAATTTCAAACGCTTCGTACTCATAAAATACTACTGATCTGGTCCCAATTCCTTCAATGCCCGAACGGGACAGAATACAATTTTTTGTGAACTGTGCATGTGTTGTGAATTTCCAGCAATCACCTCCACAAGTTCCCTAAGGAAAATGCACACATTCTGCACGCGGCTGTATTATATGCCACGAGGCTATACTAGGACTCTAAAATAAAGTTATTTTCGTAATTTTATTCAGGCGAATGTCATCCGTAACCAGGCTTGGCAATTCCAGGAGAGCGATTTTTTAGCTCTCCTTACTGCCCTCCTGAAAGAATTAAGGAGAGCGAAAAATTACCCTCCTAAATATTTTGGTCTGGGATGATTGAGATTACATGTATTATGCTCACATTAAATTTTTGTTGTAAAGCAAAAATGATGTAATTTAACTTCGAAGTCACATAACATCATGTAATTTCATTTTGAAAGTGGTTTAGTGGTAAAAGGTAATGACTGCAACCATACCCAAACACAGTTGCAATCATTTGAAGCAAAATGGGTCACAGCAATATATTTTTTTCTGTCAGTTTCAAGTTCAACAACTGACATCACAGTTTGAGGGGTAATTATTCAAGGAATATTGACACTATAATATACTACCATTAGTACTACTATCCTGTCACTTGAAGCACTTGCACCAGGATGTGACTGTAGATTCAAGCAGACCTGTTGTCCAAGAAAGTCATACGCCTACCACTACCACCTTCAACCCCCTTGGGGTTGAAGGTGGTAGTGGTAGGCGTATGACTTTCTTGGACAACAGGTCTGGGTACACACACAGGTCTTGTCAAGTGTGCTTTCGGTTGTTGAGTGAAACATCTAGATGTCTAAGAGATTTCGATTTACCTTAGTAAAGTTAATAAAATCACTGATGTAGTCTGTTGGTTTCAGTTTCAATGAGTTCGTTCAATTGGATACTTAAAATGCTGTGTAAAGCTAATTGCTCTCCTAAGCTGATTGAGGAGAGCGCTTTTTTGCCTTCCTGCATTTTTCAGAATGCAAGGCCTGAATAACCAATATTTCACAAAATACCAATTTTATATTCACATTTCTGTCATCTTTTAAAAAACAGAGCCTCCGAACTTTTTGAAAATCGGGAACGAATCTGCCCGCTGTCGGAACGAATCAGCGTAAAAACAAGAAACGAACTGATTCTCTAAGCGTCACCCTCAGTGGCTATCCTCATTTTTAAACTTCAGTGAGTATGCTATATGCTTTCTTTAATACGCTCGGTGCACCGTAGTTTCCATGTCTCGTTATTTCAATAGGTTCCTGGTGAAAACAATTTTGTGGGCATAGATGAAAAATTGATGTCAGTTATAATGACATTTTCGCTCCTTTGAGAAAGCAACGGGTTTTCTTCTTTAAGTGTACTTGAGTTGTACTGAATGATTGTTACTTTCTAACTTCCTCCACACTGATATTCCGCTTTCTCGACGAGCAGCAGTTGTGTTGAACACCAACAGTCTTGTTGAGTCTCCGTCGTATGGAAATAACTCTTCTGTCCTCGTGTCAAAGTGCTCGGAGATCTGATGTGAAGAGTAACCGCTTTTGTAATAGCATTAATGAACACATAGTAAATTAAATGTGAAGTGTATGAACAAATAAACAAGTAGCTAGCCGCAGTGAAACTTTATTCCTCGGTGTTAAAATGTTTGAGAGTTTTTGTAAAGAGGCGGTGAAACTGCAGGGGGCAGGGGGTGGGGTAGTGACCGCTCCCCAACATGTCTATCCAAAAATAGTAATCAATATACTAAAACTTAAAGGCTCCTCTGTGCTACTGAAGTATAGCCCAGAACAGTCGAGCGCACCTATTGTAGGAAACAAGGGGGATTATGTAGGAATCCGAATCAAATAAACAGGTAGAAATCGAGGATGCAATGAGAAATCCGAGCCAAATATACAATTGTCGGTATGTTTGTGGTAATTAGATTTACTTTTATGCAATGAAACCCGCCTATGTTGCAGGCGGGCTGACTACCCCTGAACCGCAACGGAAAAGTCATTTACACCAAAAGTATGTTTAGTTTTTCATAAACTCACAATGATCACCCGCGAAACCCCCATCACACGGACCACCGGGTTGTACCCGGCAGTCCATGGAATTAATGTTCACCCGCACCTTCCATGCTAGGTTGTTGTGTAATGTGAATGGACGCAGGTTTCAAAATTTATCAATACCGCTATCCCACACCAATCTACCACCCGTGCACTGCTGATAGCCCACCACTACAAACAGCCGCGAGGTCATGAGGAATCTCTCCATGACAGTTGTAACAAGTGCACCTTCAGGCGGTGGATCAATATACGGCCGTGGTGGCCATATTGGATATGCCAGAATACTGGTTATCGAAAAGAAACATTCTCTAGTCATGACTAATAAACTATAAAGAAACAGTATCTGATGGATGTATTGTTTTCCAGTTATCGCGTGGACAACCAAACGTTAATGGACGGGCGGATAGACAAACAGACAGGCGGACGGACATTGCCATACCATAAGACGGCTCATATGATCGGCCGTATAAATATCCGAGACCCTGCCTCCTCCAATCACGTTGGGACATCTAAAATAGATGCCGAAGTAAATATTAAATAGATTTATTTTGTTGACAACACCCACTTTTTAGCTAAAAGCAGAAATGAATTGATCGCAAGATCTGAGAACCCCAAAATGAACGACAAAGAGACAAAATCAAATTTCAAAACCCGCGTAAGGAAAATTGCCGGAATGCCCTCTTTTTGCACCCGGGGTCTTGGATATGTGCCATGGCCTGTCGCAGGAGAGGAGATGGTATGTAATATTGTTTTGAACCTCTTGATAAGGTAGACTATCTCTAATATTGATGTCAATGAATTTGAATGGGCCCCGTGAAAAATTAAGTATTATTACAGTGGAAAGAATACTCCTCGTCAAGTTTGCAGTATGGTTGAAGGTCGGGTCAGTGTTGAATAATTCACCATCACATTCCGCAGGCAATGAAATAGTTAACTATTCAAAGTTGAAGTAATTGAAGTTCCTTGTCGAGACAACCGATTTTTTTTTCTTTTTTACCTACTGAGTTGACAGTCGTAACATGACATAACATGGGATAAACTATAACATAAACATCACTAAATCTTAACATGAACCAATCAAAGTATGAAATATTTACATAAAGAACATACACAGATCTCCCACATCCTCGGACCAGAGACACGTATATACAGTAAACAGCCACACAGTTGTCTGCCTAAGGGGTTATTTTGACATTTTTCCGAAAACAACGCTATTGATGCTTTGTCACAACCATGACATGACCTTCTGAAAAAGTCAAAAACAATACCAGTCAGCAGTTGTATCATCTTCACCAGTAACGTATCTGGACTAAATAGACAAAAGTATATTTCTTTTATTGTTATTTATCAGAATTTGGTCTATTTAATACAGGAATGTCCAGTGCAGTTCCTATGGTGTGAGGAAAGGCCTTTATTGATACTTTGTATTAGTAAAGATGTCATAGCAGATTTCAGAGTAATAACGATCCGAACGTTTCTGGATTCTCACCTCAAAACCCTGCTTGCATTGCGACAGTCGTGGCATGGTATTTTAATATAATATAAGTAGGTATAATATGAGTGTATTGCCAATTAACTTTTACTAGATGCAGTATCCCAGGAATGCATCTAGAGAAGAATGCCAAGTTTTGTTTTTCTTTCCTTTTGTCTCAAAGGCCAAATCACAGATGATCTGTTGCTAGTCCAGTGGCATGGGTGTGGGAAAAAGGGCATACCCCTCCAGGTGGTAGAACAAAGCGGGACCTGTTTTATTTGAAAGGTATGGGTGTCTACTTTATGAAAAGGATGGTTGTACAAAAATTATCCCGTTACAACTATGCTAATTAACCCCTTAATTACCGAACAATAGCAAAATTCTATATCGCCATACCAGTGATATTTCCTTGGCAAACGATACCCTTATTACCATGAGGGCACCAAATAACTGCATTTTTTAGGTCCAGGACATGCTAATACAACTTTCCTGAGTGTTTAATTTGACTTTTATCAGATTATAGGTATATTAACCCCTTAGTATCCATTAAAAAAATTTTTTTTTCGGGCTGTTCACTGAATGTTTTCAATTTCATTGATCAATATGAAAGAAAACAAGTGAAAACTTATATCATTCTATAGATGAAGATGTCCTTTATTATAAAAAAACAAAAGATTGTTTAAAATGGGTACAGCACTGTTAATTAACCCTTTGTTTACGACTAGCGAATTCATGGCTTTAACGGAAAAATCGTAATTTGTGAAAATAAATCAGATATTTTCTCTAGGGCTTAGAAGTACACAAATAAGGGTAGACATGGTTATATAAAGTCGTCTTAGGTAATTTGAGGCATTTTCGATGCAGTTTAATCCCCTCCAGGCCAATTAAAGGTTGATTCGGTTGATCGCTCATATGAAACCGTACTGACAACTTTAAATCAGGTGTGTCAGCATAAGATATTTCTGAATATTGATATTTTACAACATTCATCTTTGTTTTCCATAAGAACCTGTTGTAAACAATTCAAAAATATTTTTGATAGGTACTTCTACGAAGTACAACAATGCCTGAAAAATTAAAGGGAATAGGTCTTGAATTTGGCATAGTACATATTGGTCACAAATAACTACTCCTGTGAATGTTCTGGAGCAACAGGTTGAAGTTATTTTACTTGGCAAATAGCTGAACAAGTATCATACCACTAATTTCTGAATAAATGATCTTTGCTAATTACCGCTAATTCACAAAACAGGAAGTGTTATTTGAAACAAAGAACCCTGAAACTAAATCCAAGACCTAGCCCCTTTAACAGAACACATCATCACATTTTGCAACTCTTGGGATCAGGGCCTTTTGGTCCTGTTAACTTGGAACTAGTGACCTGCTGGCAATATACCAGTACCTTCATTTCAACCACACCCAAATTTCAGGATGTAGAACTATTATCATTAATGGCTGGAAATCTAGATCACCTAGCATCATGCCAAGGGAGGTGTAGAGAAGAGATTCATGTAAAAATGCTTTGCTGTATGTCATTCACATTTCTGCCAATGCCTCCTGATCAGGGGGAACATTTGGGCAGGAAACACACTCGCAAATGTCAATGCAGAATAGCCCTGCTGAAACACAAACACACTTGGCACCTTCTAAGCATTTACCATCTGAGCAGTAGAGGTGTGTGATGTCACGAACTTCAGCGGGTGCTGATTCCTTTGTGTACAATACCTGATGTAATCCTGTCGAGTCCCGAAACCATCCGTGTCCATGTGGGTCAGGTAGATTTGGTTTGGCAATGTGGCTCTGAGTCCAGATCAAGGTCTGTAGGTGTGCTCGAAGGGAATGTTGCTGAAATGCATCCTCTGTGGGGGGCAACTGGGTGGCTGGTTTGTCGCTTGTAGTGGCAAGTAAATAGCGTAGATCATCTAGGGTCTTGCATGCTTTCGCTCGCTTCCCATACATCGCAAGGACCAGTTCTTTAGCAGCTTCCATCCAACATTCGAGCTCATTTGCATTCTTTAGACCAGTTAATGCATTTCCAGAGGTCATATTCTTACTGAGTGTCTGATAAGCAGATTTCTTTCCGATGCCAAAGAGTGAGCTTGTGGAATCGCATCCAGTCAATGCATGTGTTGCCAAGATAGACTGACAGATTTCACTGCCAAGTTTGGAAGCAATTTTATGTATAGGTATGAAGCGTTCCCTGCTAATGAACTGACCAGCATGTCCTGCGTGCATGAAAACCTCCTTACTGAGTTGCCCTTGATTGGCGTAATGCAGGAGGAGTACAAGAACATCGGTGTCATCTGATCTGATTATTGTTCTTCCAAACTGTGGGGCCATGCTGACAGCATGCAGTACCATCCTGGTATCTGCCTCTTCCTGGTTGCTGAATAGTTCATCCATCTGTTCCTGTCCTGCTCCAGTCACTCTGACAACAGTTTCAGCATCTTGAAATCCCCCAGCCATCACTATTGCTGTACCTTCTGGAAGTCTGTCCTTCGCATTCTCAACTATGTAGTGACTGACAAACAGAACAAGGTCAGCCTTGTTCGCACCAACTTTCAGGTACTGCCTATAGTGAGGTACTGTCCGACTTCCGATGATGTGATGGGTTGACATATTCTGTGGAATGGCAGAACCTCGTCGCTGACGTTCATCTGCCTTGATGGAGTTCTTGGAGTCATATCGGTCAAAGACCACGGTCACAATCTGTGCTTGGTATGTTGGACTTCTGAGGATTTTGATCAAGCGCTTCAAAACGATTTCTGCTAGATCATTGAATGTTTTGAAGTGATCCTCGTTGAGAGCCTGCACCATGGCCATTCCATCTACTATGTAGGCTGTCGGTGTGTGAGTATCTTGTGTCAGGTCAAAAATCTCTGAACAATGTGATTCAAGTTTTTCAGCTAATTCAGCCTTCTTGGTCTTTCTCATCATGCCATCATCATGGAAGAGTGAAGGTGGAACTGCAGCGAGCTCATATGTGAGCACCATTTTCATGTCAATGTCGCGGTTCTTCGAAACTGCTAGTAGGCGTCTGAATAGGACTTCTGTTTCAAGGATGAGCTTTCTGTCCTTGTCATTTGTGAGATGCTTTTTCATAGAGGCAAATGTAACTGCTGTTGCTCTTGGAAGTGGATCCCATAAGCTCTTGCGTTCATCTCCAACCAATCGTTGATCTATGAATTTCTGGAGCGCTGCAGTACCTTTTTCTGGCAAGGATCCAAGGGACTCTTCCACTGCTGCTGAGGCAACTTGTCCACTGACGATGTTGATCAAGGAGCCAGGAACTTCATCAAGGTTGAATGGATCCTGGCAATGATTGGAGATGTAGTCCTGGATTCGACGGACATCATCCAGGTCTTTGGCCTTCCTTGAGAGTCCCAACTCCTCATGCTGTTGCCTCTTCTTAGTTAGACAAAGGTCCTTGAATGCCTCTGCATATTCGCCACTGATGTGCCGAGAAAGCAACCATCGCAGCAGAGCTCCCTTCCTCAGCGTTAACCCGATGATGCCACCATCACTTTTTGCTTCCCTGTTGATGGTCTGTTCGAGAGCCTGATCTGTAGGGACGCTGTTGAACTTGGTTTCAGAGCTCCTTCTCACTACAAATCCACCTCTCATCATATGTTGGAACATCATCGGTTGCTGAGTTTCAAGTTGTCTCATCTCTGCGACATAGACTGGGCTATACCTGGCATAGTTGACTTTCCCAGCTACATGGAAGAATGGTACAGTCTCCATCACAGCATCAAGGTGTAGAAGGAAATCGCCTTGCCTGTCTGCTCGTAACAGCCTCATGAGAATTCCGCAGGCATACAAGAAGCTGTCCCAATATGAAAAGGTTGTTGACTGCTTCCTACCATTCTCCCTGAATGACACCAGAGTAGTGGACAATGCTGTCATGGCATCTTCTAACTGGCTGCAGATGGTTCTCATGGTGTCTGGGTCATTATTCTTGAAGGCAACATCGAGGTTATTGACCAGGACTATGGTTTCTTGGTCCACCCATGGTAAGCCACGTTCCTTGGCATATCTCTCTGTACTCTGAAGAAGAAGATGCATCATGGCCTCATTCACCAGCTTCAATGCACGCACTCCGCGGGCGTAGTGTTTACCCTGCAGCATCAGAATCGATGATGAGGTTGCATATGTTCCCGATGATGTAAGTATGTCCTGGAGCCCACCATCTCCGTAAAGTTTGCCAATGGAGGCAATGAATGCCATCGCAAGGTGCATACCTCCAAGCCTCATGGTAACTTTGCCCTCAAGTACATCAGGCTCCGTCCACAGGATCTGTTGCGCCTTGCTATATATGGCCAGATCAGCTGTTACAAGAATGTGCGATTGTCCCAACTTATCAGCAATGGCTACCAGTTTCAACAATGTGGTGTATATTGTTGAGAATTCTGATGGTGGAGCATGGACGAAGGGAAGATATCGGATAGTTGCAACTGGAAGAATACTTTCACTCAGTACTGAATTGAAACCACTCCAAGCTGGGACAGAGCAGGCTTCCCCCATCACCATTCTTGTCAACTGCCAGACCAAGTCAGTTACCACAGACCTCATGTAGCCATCACATTTCTTTACCTCCAATGTGGATGAAGAACCGAGTCCTCTTGGTTCAGGCCTGGAACGGGGCTTTGCGTATCTTTGGAGCGATGCTTCTTCATATTCTGATACATCCAAGGCTTTTGATGATGAGCGGGGAATACCCTTGATGTCTCCAGGAACAGCTGTTCTCTGATATAGGACAATTGCCATGGAATGGGTTGAAGATTTTCCGTCCAGAGTGTCCTCGTTCTGATCGAAGTTATCAATGGCCGAGTCAACAATGGTTGTCAAGTCCCTGTCATCAAAACTTTTCACCCCACGGGGAATGTAGACCTCTGGACTTGACAATTCATCCTTAGCCACAGAGGTCAGAAACCGTCTCACTTCATCATATGATACAGAGTATCCTATGGAGCCTAGAATGTCCAACAACTGTTTGCTTCCAAAGTCATGATGCATTTGGACACCAAGACCAAATGATATTGGAGTGGCAATTGAGCATGACAATGCGATGATGTTATGACATACGGCAAGCATTTTCAACAGATCTCTGGATTCCCTACCAACTTCAGAACAACCTAATGCACTCTCAAAGAAACGCTTAGAGGTACACCAACCAACAAAATCAAACAAGACATCAGGGACAAACTCTTTACATTTCCCTATCTCAATCTCACCACTGGGTGCATATTCATTTGCTTGAAATTTCAGTCCGGCAATGGCTTTTCGTATGATACCAGCAGCACGGTGCAAGACCTGAGAGTCACTGTCCTCTGCAACTGACAATGCTTCAAACTCTCCTTGTTCACTAATTACCATGTGGAGTTCATTGACCCTTTTCAAAGCATCCCCGATTGTCACATCTTTAGAACACACCAAATCAGACTTTCCGCTTTGAGGGATGAAAATGATTTGGTCCCCGAAGTGATCTTTCAGCTTTTCTTTCAGTCTCCAACTGGTAATCCTTTGTTCTGATTCTGATTTCTCCCTCAGAATCTCGGTGTATCTAGAATGCAGTTCGGAAAGAAATACCACAGACTTTTTCTTCGAGAACACAGTACCGCGCATTTCATCACATAGCGATTGCAGTGCCTCATTAGAGGCGGATTGTGACATCTCATCGGTGGTTTCCTGGGTAGCTTTGGCTGCCTTCCTAACTGCCGCGAGTATATTCCTCTCGGTGATGTAATGTGTATAACACAGTCGGTGATATTTTGCGTCCTCTGCAAATAATTCGGTATGGAACAGCATTCGTGCACGCATTTGGTGTTCTTGCCTTTTCTCAGCTGCACTCAACATATGCTGGCGAGTTGTCTCTCCAGTCCCAGTCGTGATAGGGGTAAGTTTCTCACCCCTTTTGTATACTTTACCGCACACAAAACAGTCCCTCTTAATGTCAAATGCAGATGTTTCTGCTCGACTAAGTCTCCTTGAGCCTTGTGCCTCCTCACTAACAGTAGGCCTACTTGTCGATGGTTGTGGCGATTCATTCTTAACAAATGTAAGGTTCTGTTTGCTAGTGTAAGATGCTCGACAGTTTTTGTGGTATGCGATCTTGGTTTTTCCTGATAAAATGTCATCTCGTATTGGAAAAATTGCATCATACACACTGTCCCTACGTTGTTCAGCTGCATCGAGTAAAGTCTTAAGTCCTTCACGTTTCGGTTGCTGGACGACATTCAGCCGATCAGATTTTACATCCAAACGTTTGTTGCATATGATACACAAATTGTCCTGCGTTCTCCGCTTTTTTGGGGGTGGCTGTTCGCTCAGGTCCATGCTTCACCCTGAAAAAAATGAGGCAATGCATTACTATATAATTTAATCACTCAGGAAAGTTGTATTAGCATGTCCTGGACCTAAAAAATGCAGTTATTTGGTGCCCTCATGGTAATAAGGGTATCGTTTGCCAAGGAAATATCACTGGTATGGCGATATAGAATTTTGCTATTGTTCGGTAATTAAGGGGTTAATTAGCATTGTTGTAACGGGATAATTTTTGTACAACCATCCTTTTCATAAAGTAGACACCCATACCTTTCAAATAAAACAGGTCCCGCTTTATTCTACCGCCTGGAGGGGTATCACCTATTTTTAGAGGTCTTTTCAAGGGTTGGCCACAGCACTATGCAGGGTCAGACAGTTTAAACGTTCTGTAAAATCACCGGTTTCCATCTGACACATGCAGAGTTCGGGCTCACTTAACAGGCACAGCCGTAAACAGTAAACAAAAATGCGTTATATTTGAGAGTGCGATCAGTGTCCTGCTTATCGCCGATCGTATAAATTCGTGGGGGTTGGGGTGAGGTGAGAAGGCATACACTTTTCTGCGGTTTTTCTTCTATTGAACAATATTTTGAGTACTGTTGAGGTAGTGAGGTGAGATGAGGTTCGGCGGGTGGAAGGTTGGATTGGAGGGGGTGCAATAGCTAAGATATAAAATTTCAAGCCCGAAACAAAACAAAATCAAATAAATTAGAAATGGGGAACTGATTTTGCTCTTTAAAAACTTTGGTGGGTCAAAAGGCGTGTCCCCACCAATTGTCAGTGCTTTTCGATAACGTCGCCAGTATTGTCGAAGAATTCAAATTTTACACGCTTACACCTATTAGTTTTCCCCCATATGAATCCGTTTCTATGGTAAGCAAAGTCGATTTGATGGTGTTGGTAAAGTCTGTTCATGAGCCCTATATTTAGTGACGTAATGTCGTCAGAAATTTTGAATTTCTCTTTTTGAATGTTTGTTGTGAATGTTATTGATTTCCTGTGTATGAAAACTTTATTTCGAACTTCGCTTGCTTGGAATATAACAATTACAGTACGCGGTGCGTTTTTCCGATTGATTGGGACACGATGAATAGCAATAATATCTTGCTCTTGCACTGGGGTATCAATCCTGTTCGAATTTATAATGTTGAAGAAAACGTTCTTCAAATTCTCCCCCGAATTATCTTTGATGCCATTGGCCTTCAAATTGTTTTTTCTTGAATATTGTTCATAGTTATTTGCTAAAACTAGAGCACCGTTTACCATATGATTAAACCCGGTGCTTCATTAATTAAATTTTTGATGATTATTCCTATAATTAGTGTTTGGAATCGAATATTATTGCATCCGTGAAAATATTGCCCATCCGTGGAAAGTGCCCAGTCCACAGCGATCGTATTGTAGTATTGCGAATAGAAATTTTGGTTTGGATCCCTGTCAAGTGTGGTGCCAGTATTTGTCGCTTCAAGTTCTTCAAGCAAAACAATAAATGCTTCTGACAATAAAAACGGAATTGAATTGAAAACAGAAAAAAGGTTACAAACGTCGCTACAATGGTAACCCCAACCAAACCAAAATGATGATCCGTAGATGAGAATACTTGAAGTTCACAATTAATACAGACCGAAGTATAATCCAAAATAAAATCCACGTAGTGTCACTTTTTAAAATTCGTAAATCCATTTTCATGAAAATAAAATAATAATTGCCCATTATAAGTTATTGTGATGAATTGACGGTAACATGGTCTGGGGTTTGCGGATCAGAGCTTATGTTCAACCGAGACGCGAAGCGTCTCGGTTGAACATACGCTCCGATCTGCAAACCTCAGACCATGTTACCGTCAATTTATCACAATAACGTATATGTTCCAATAAGACACTACTCATAGCCAAAATCTGCATCGTGAAACACGAGAGGTTTATTTACTAAACATGTAATCGTTAAAAGTTGTCTTGTTCAAGGCAACTTTTAACGATCACAGGTTTAGTAAATAAACATCTCGCGTGTCCCACGACGGCACTGGATAAATAATCAATAAACCAGATAAACTTATTCCATCTCAGTTCAAATCATAAGTCGGTTTGTAATTTAAACAACACTTCAACCGGAACACCGTCTGCTTCACGAGTGAAAAATCCAGAAAAATGAAGCGACTTGCTCGTCACTCCGTTGGTGAAGTAATTACGAAACGGGCGAAGTCATTTCAAATATTTCGCGTTGTGACGTCAGACGGTAACATTTGCCACTTGAGCTGTAAACATAGAATATACTATTGTATTGTACCCGGTGCTTCATTAACAAATATTTTGATGAGTATTCCTATAATTAGTGTTTGCAATCTAATAGTATTGCGGCCGTGGAAATACTGGCCACCCCGTGGAAAGTGACCTGTCCACGGCGGCTGTACTGTACAAATTGGTACCGTTCAGTAAATATCCACGTGCTGGTAGAAGTTATGACATTTCCAGCTGTTGCCAAATACAACTCCGGGCCTTCAAATAAGCGTGTACAGTTTGTTTTGGACAGATTCCTCAACCAGACTTTGTAATGTTGCAACAGACGTGGTTGGCACATAATTTCCGGACTTTCAATAAACGTGTGCAGTTAGTGTGCAGTTAGTCCAAAACTGAATATGACTTCTTGAACAGCTTTTGTACCGTTACGACAGATGTGGTTAACAAAGCAGTGTTTTTCTTTCCCATGTTAAGTCCTTGTATTTGCTTAAATATCTCTCAGTCACTTTCTTCAAATTCGGTAAATATTCTCAAATACACATTTCTCCTGTAGATTCATTCCCGTCATAGGGGACAATATTGTCTCTTATTCCACGCTATATAACAGCCTCTAAAACAAATGTGGGTCTCTGATTATTTCGCGGGGCATTGGTATTTATTTACTTTAAATGAGTTCAAAAAATTTGCGAACGCACTTCTTTTGTACTGTTTTTCTACGAATCATTATTAGTCTTTTCCTTCTAGAAAAGACTATTGTTTTTCTTCGGATTATTTTTTTGGGGGGTGGGGGTGGGGGCGGGGGAGGGTGGTCCACACATTTTGTCCGTACGATTCAGAAGTCATTTTCGAACCGATTTCCACACAATTGTGCACACGCATAGAGGATGACAAAATCTAAAAATGTACCGAAGCGGAATTTACTATTTAACCCTCATTTTGCCAGAATTGGCAAAAAATGTCAAAATTAAGGTTTATAGGCACTTTCTCGAAACGTGTCTTGTAGATTTTTTTTTAAACGCTCATCATCATTGTTAGACCTGTCTGTGACACGACCATTGATATACGAGAGATATTAGGCAATGCATTTGTTAACCCTCCACAGGCTGCCAAACATTGAAATTTTGATGAAATGGACTGATTCGGGCCCCCACAGCACCAAAAGGATACGCGAAAGATAAACGTAACTTCATTTACTGAAAGTGGAATTCACCGAGGATCATTTTTGTAATTAATAAGGGTATTCAAAAAAAACAAGCGTTAACCTGTTTTGGGCTAGTTAAACCACAATACCCATAAAAAGCTAAAAAAATTCACTTTTTTCTGTGGATTTCTCTAAAGGAGTACTGTAGATTTTCAAGAAAAAGTGCTCACTCGCAGGTCTTAGTGTGACATCACAAGTTGCATGGACAAAATATTCCGGTGAGCATTTGTTAACCCTCTAAGGGTTACTAAACGTCAAAATTGTGATAAAATGGGCTGTTTTTGGACGCCAACAGCACCCAATGGGTATGCCACAAAGAAAGGTATCTTCTTTTATCGGACGCAAAATTGATAAGAAAAGATTTTTGTAAGTAGTAAGGGTATTCAAAAGTCAAAGTTTTAACCCATTTTGCGCTTGTTAATGGGAGATACCCCTTAAGAGCTTAAAATTCCCATTTTCTGTGGATTTCTCTAAAAACATCTTGTAGGTTTTTAAGAAAAATTGTCTGTTCTCAGGTCTTTTTGTGACATTACAAGCTGCATGGAAAAAATATTCCGGTGAGCGTTTATCAACCATCTACAGGCTGGTAAGCATCGTAATTTTGAGAAAATGGGCTGTTTTTGGTCACCCACAGCACCCAATGTGTACCCGAGATATAAACATAATCTCCTTCGTTGGAAGTGGAATTCACCGAGGACCAAGCGTTAACCCGTTTTGGACTGGTTAAAGAGCGATACCTCTGAAATGCTTAAAAATTGATGCTTTACGTGGATTTCTCTAAAAATGTCGTGTAGATTTTCATGAAAAACTGGTCATTTGCAGGACTTGGTGTAACATTACAAGTTGCAAGAACAAAATATTCTTATAAGCGTTTATTCACTCTCCACAGGCTCTCAAACATCAAAACTTTGATAAAATATGCTGTTTGCCACCCACAGCAACTAACGTGTAGCAGAGGAATAATCATAACTTCTTATTGGAAGTGGAATTCACCGTAGATGACTTTTGTAAGTAATAAGGGTATTCAAAAATCCAAGCCCTAACCCATTTTGGACTGGTTAAACAGTGATACCCATCAAAAGCTTAAAAATTCATGTTTTCCCTGGATTTATTCACCCTCCACAGGCTCTCAAACATAAAAACTTTGATAAAATATGTTGTTTTCAGCCACCCACAGCACCCAACGTGTAGCAGAGGAATAAACATAACTTCCTTATTGGAAGTGGAATTCACCGTAGATTATTTTTGTAAGTAATAAGGGTATTCAAAAATCCAAGCCTTAACCCATTTTGGACTCGTTAAACAGTGCTACCCACCAAAAGCTTAAAAATTCATGTTTTCCCTGGATTTCTTTAAAAAACATCTTGTAGATTACCAGAATTGGCCATTCACAGGTCTTACTGTGACATTACACGCTACATGGACAAAATATTCCGTAAGCATTTGTTAACACTCCACTGGCTGCTAAACATAAAAAAATGATAAAATGGGCTGTTTTCGGACACCTACAGCACCCAATGGGCATGCCACAAAGAAAAGTACCTCCTTTTATTGGACGCGACATTTATAGGAAAAAGTATTTGTTTGTAGTAAGGGGTATTCAAATATCCAAATCTTAACCCATTTTGGGTTGGTTAAAGAGAGATACCCATTAAAAGCTTAAAATTTACATTTTCGGTGCATTTCTCAAAATGCTTCTTCCAGACATTGAAGACAAAATTACCATTAGCGGGTCTTTGTCTGACCTTAAATTCTACATAGAGAAAATATTCCGTTAAGCGTTTGTTAACCCTCCACGGACTTCTAAACATCAACATCTTGATAAAATGGACTGTTTTTAGGCACCAACAGCACCCTATGGGTATGTAAAAGATAAACAAAACTTCTTTTACCGTGCGTAGAATTTATAGCGGATTATTTTTGTAAGTAGTAAGGGTATTTAAAAGAATGATGATTAACCCATTTTGGACTGGTTAAGGAGAGATAACCCTTAAAGGCTTAAAATTTACATTTTCGGTGCATTTCGCTAACTGCCTGTTGGTGATTTTCAAAAACAATTTGACATTGGCAGGGCTTGGTGTGGTATTACAAGTTGCATGGGTATAATATTCTGCTAAACGTTTGTTAACCCCTCTACAGACAGCTAAACGTCAAACTGTGGTAAAACTGACTGTTTTCGGACACAAACAGCACTAAATGGGTATGTAACAGATAATCATAACCTGTGTTATCGGACGCAGAATTCACAGGGGATAATGTTTGAAAACCAAGACTTAACCCTGTTTTGCCCGATCAGACAAACAGCCCTTAAGAACTTATAGTTCACATTTTCATTGGATTTCTTCAGGTGGCTCTTACAGATTTTCAAGAACAAATAGACTCTTGAGAAGAATTATTCTCATAACCGTTCATTAACCCTCCACAAACTGTCAGGCATCAAAATTTTAGATAAATTTGAGATATAATGGGCTGTTTGCAAATAGACACAACACTTAATGGGTATGTGGCAAGCAAACAAACATAACTTCCTTTGTCGGACACAGACTTTTCGGACTCTGATATTGATATTAACCCTCTCCAGCAATACTGATGATTTTAACCTAAACTTTATTTTATCAAACTGGGCCATTTGAGACTATTATACCCACTTTTGTCAAGGCATAAATAAAGATACTGTAGAGTTACAGTTAAAACCAATTCTTCAGACACTCTGGGGTCATAAAAAATCACGCAATCTCGTTTGAAAAAGCCATGATTCTACAGAATCATAAAGTCTAGTTGTTATTTTATTTTTATTTTTTGTTTTTGCGGGGGGGGGGGGGGGTCCACACATTTTATCCGTACCATTACGAAACCATTTTAGAACCGAGTGTCACACAATTTTGCACACGCATAGAGGGGCACAACGTCTAAAAATGTACAGAAGGAGATTTTTTGATTTAAACATTATTTCGCCAGAACTGGCAAACAACTGTCTAAATTAGGGTTTATCGGCACTTTCTCAAAACACGTCTCGTAGATTTTGTTTAAACATTCATCATTGTTAGACCTGACTGTGACACGACTATTGATATACAAGAGATATTAGGCAATGCATTTGTTAACCCTCCGCAGACTGACAAACATCGAAAGTTTGATGAAATGGGATGTTTTCGGACCCCCACAGAACTCAAAGGATACTCGAGAGATAAACATAACGCCCTTTATTGGAAGTGGAATTCACCGAGGATCATTTTTGTAAGTAATAAAGGTATTCAAGAAACCAAGCGTTAACCCGTTTTGGGCAGGTTAAAACGCGATACCCCTCAAAAGCTAAAAAAAAATCATGTTTTCTGTGGATTTCCCTAAACGAGTCTTGTAGATTTTCATAAGAAAATGGTCATTCGCAGGTCTTGGTGTGACATTACAAGTTGCATGGGAAAAAAATATTCTCGTTAGCGTTTGTTTACCCTCCATGGGCTGCTGAACGTCAATTTTTTTTTATTAATGGGTTCTTTTTGACACCAAAAACATCCAATGAGTATGCCACAGAGAAAGATACCTTCTTTTATCGGACGCAAAATTTATAGGGAAACATTTTTGCAAGTAGTAGGGTTATTCAAAAGTCGAAGCCTTAACCCATTTTGGGCTGATTAAAGAGAGATACACACTGAAAGCTTAAAATTCCCGTTTCTGTGGATTTCTTTAAAAACATCTTGTAGGTTTTCAAGAAAAATTAGCCATTCGCAGGTCCGGTGTGACATTACAAGTTGCATTGACAAAATATTCCGTTAAGCATTTGTTAACCCTCCACAGGCTCTAAAACATCAAAATTTAGTGAAAAAGGCCTATTTTCGGGCACCCGCAGCACCCAACGTGTTCCTGAGAGATGAATATAACCTCCTTTATATGAAATGGAATTCACCGAGGATCATTTTTGTAAGTAATTAAGGTATTCAAAAAACCAATTTGATTTGGGCTGTTTAAAGAGCGATACTCCTCAAAAGCTTAAAAAATCATGTTTTCCGAGGATTTCTAAAAAAACATCTGGTAAATTTTCAAGAAAAAATGGCCATTCGCAGGTCTTGGTGTGACATTACAAGTTACATGGACACAATATTCCAGAAAGCGTTTGTTAACTAACCCCCCGCAGGCTCTCAAACATCAAAAGTTTGATAAAATGGGCTTTTTTTCCCACAGCACTTAACGTGTAGCGGAGCGATAAACATAACTTCCTTTATTGGAAGTGGAATTTACCGAGGATTATTTTTGTAAGTAATAAGGGTATTCAAAAAAAAACAATCCTTAATCCGTTTTGGGCTGGTTGAACAAACATACCCATCAAAAGCTTAAAATTCATGTTTTCCCTGGATGTTTCTGGAAACATCTTGAAGATTTTCAAGAAAAATTGGCCATCCGCAGGTCTTGGTGTGACATCACATGTTGCATGGAAAAAATATTCTCGTTAGCGTTTGTTCAACCCTCTACAAGCTGTCAAGCATCAAACTTTTAAATACATTTGAGATGAAATGGGCTATTTTCAAATAGCCACAGCACCCAGTGGGAATGTGTCAAACAGCATAATTCCTTTTGTCGGACTTTGACTTGTCGGACGCGATATTGATATTAACCCTCTGCAACAATAATGATCGTTTTAACCTAAACATTTTTTATCAAACTGAATCATTTGAGACTACTATACCCACCTTTCTCAGGACATCAGTAAAGGCACTTCACTGATACAGTTAAAAACAATTCTTCTGACACTCTGGGGTCATGGAAAATCATAATGGAATCTCATCGGGAAGAGCCCTCATTCTACATAATTATTAAGTCTAGTTGTATCTGTGGTGCTGATGAAACGCAACGACGTAGTTCGCTAGAATATCTCTCAGGTCGATAAGTGCATTAAATGAAAAGTTAGGGGACACGAATAAATGCTTCATCAATGTAAGTTCTCTCTCTGCATTTCAATCGAGCTTGACTTAATGTTGCAATGCCGGGGTCTACAATACCATTACACGAAACCTGTTGGCTACAATCAACCAGTTTTTTTTCTTTGGTTGGGGAGGGGGGAGGGGGTCAGATACAGAGATGTCAGGGAATGGGTAGTACCCTCGAAGACTCAAAAACATATGACAAAACAAAGCAAAAACCCCCTCTTTGTAGAAATGTATGGTGTAAGGAAAGGAATATTTTCCTGGCCTTAATAATTCCCAAAATCAAAGAGTCCTTATTCGATAAAAAAAGAAAGCCTTTTTGGGGCATGTCTTTATATCTCGGTAAGAGGCTACCTCTCGGGTCACCGGTCAAATGCCATAAATGATCAGACACTGTTGTAAACTGTTTGTTTGCGCACTTTTCGTAGAGTTTAATGTGACCTCCCTTTACTCGCAGAGATATACAGATATTCTTTCGTGCTCTACTTATATATATTCAAGGCAATAAGTATTTCGCCTTAAAAACATCAAGATATTAACACGATTAATGGAACCAACCGCGTAAGTATAACACTAGAGCTGTAGTGAGTCTCCATTCATAATTATTTAGTAAACAAACATATCCAATAATATTGGTAAAGTCATTAAAGATTCGGTAAAATCAAGTCTCGCTTGAGAAATATTTCATGCGTTGATTCACGAAAATGAATGTTTATGTTAATTTTTGGATTCAGTCGGATGGAATATTTCAGTTGATTGGAAAAGCGAACCACAGGTTCGCTTTTCTGATCAGCTGAGATATTTCGGACGTTTCAATCTAAACATCGGCGTTGGGCTAATTAAGGGTCACTGGTTCCAGGCCATAACAGAGTCGGATTCCTTATAGAAATTGATTGGTGGCTTGAGAGCTTGGAGAAGCGGTAGTGCGGATTACTATTGGCAAATGATTCGTACGAATGATTAAACGCTTCATAGAAGTCAAGATTCCTTTCCCGAAGCCAGCTTTCACTTAGGCCTACAGTATCAAAGATTTTTGGCTGCAGAATATATGTATGTCGACAGCTTGACAGACTAGCGCGTTTAATAAAATTATTATTATTATTTGAATTTTTTCAGGCTGAAATTCGTGATTCGTGGTAAATTCGCGCATGAGCAATTAGTTTCATCACCTCGTGGATTTCGAATAAGCATCATTCAATTCTTAATTTCGTCACTTAATAAAAAATAGAAATATTTTATTTCCAGATAACAAATGTTGTAATCGCTTCAGCAATGTACTGCGCCATACACTCAGAGGTCAAACAGAAGCTCTTCTTATATAATCACCCCATCAAATCGATCATTTCGGAATTATCGTTCGCAACCCGTCTAATAAACGTGAGATGTCAGAAGTGAACGTAGATAACGCTGTGAGTGAGTTGGTTTCCGAAGTAGGATTCAATTAATGTCTTCTTACATTTCATTCTGTTTATCTTTTACGAATAGCAGGCGACATTTGCAAAAATCATTACCTGAATAACAATATTTTTACTTGTTTGGTTTGCCTCGAAACATCGCCCATTGGGAGGAGCTCGTCGAGATTGTTAAATAGTGAGTGGTTCCTATAACCTATATTGTTTTTTTTATAAAATGATAAATTTTGGTTAACCATATTTTGTGGTCAGTGTTGCCTTGTTTATCCGTTACGTTTGGTAAATGGTTAAATTCCACATTATGTTATAAAAAGAATGTCAAATTCGTCACGATTTCACATGAAATTTCTGTTCCGAGATATCAGCCCGAGGTAACTTCATATCAGCATGAGAGCGAAAGCCGAAGGCTGATGTGTAGTTGCCGAGGGCTTATATCACGGCCGATATGAAACTAACCAAGTTATGAGCTGTTTATTTTTCTAATCCAAAACAAATAATTACCAGATGTTCTTCATATTTATTACAGTTTTTTGAAAGTGTTTTTGTTTGTCATTCTTTTCCGAAGATTCCTCTCCTAGTCCCGCTATACGAGAGTCACCGTTCCGATAGCTGAACTATCTCTTCTCCCACATCGACGAGTCTCAGTTTACGACCCTGAATCATAGTTTGCGTTACAATTCTCTTATTTCTTCTCTGCGCCCAATTAATCATTACTTATTGCTATCATTTTCTACTCGCCATTTAAAAACTCAGCTTCAAACTACTCCATTATGTCTGGTTACGTCAAATTTCCTGATTGCGTTCAACGAACCACTGTGGACTATTTACATGTTAGAAAACTGGTTTCTTTTAATAATGCATGGGGGGGGGGGGGGTGGGGGCTCTAGCGTAGTTTATACCAGCCGAGATCGGCGGCACATCAACCAGTTTTCAAGTCACATCAGCCGAGCTTGGTAATGGGTAATCTGAAAAAATATCATACCCAATAAATACGCACCAATGGTGTTAATCGGCAGGAAACATTACTGGTGCAACCATTTGGTTAGTTCATTCTTAAAAATGTATCATCACATATCTCTTCCAAATATTGGTAATAAAGTACCGCCATCTGCTTTGCTGACAAACCAACGACACATTCTCAGATCTTGTCACAACCTTCGAGTTCCGTTTTGTCGTACAAATTTGTACCGATGTTCATTCATTCCCATCGTTACCAAACAATGCAATGGTCTACCCCTTTCTGCTATGCTAGAGGTCCTGAGCTCGATCCCCGTCCGGGACGACCCGCGTTGTGTCCTTGGGCAAGGCACTTTATCCCGGTTTCCTACATGGTGCACATGTCTTCATCCGCTGTAATCCTGCTTGAGCGGAGCTTGAACAGAGTTAGAATGTTGAGGAGATGACAGTTGCTTGTCGATGCTCGATGATTCTCTCCGGGAACTCCTGCTTCCTCCACTTGCAAAAATGTCACGGATAGGATTAGCCATTGTGCATAAGTATGTGACCTTAAACACCAATAAATTTATAAATAAATACCCCCTTCTGTCCGAGAGAATTCACCTATTAGTAATTGTAGAATATCTATCAACGATGGCAACCTACGATCACCACTATTTTACAGAGGCAATAAATCTCGTGCAGCTCCAATATACCATTGCAGGTTGCGGTTGCGTTGCTGTAATCTTAACGCCCATTCATACTATGACCGTTTTTCAACATAGTCCCCTTGTAATTCAATACACTTGTTCCACCTGGTCTGCCAGTCGTTGATGCCGCGACTGTAGAAGTCCATATCTTGGTCCTGTAGCCAAGTAAGTTCCTCATCATCTTGAAATCTTTGACCATGCAAGAGTTTCTTCAAATTTGGAAAGAGATGGTAGTCACGTTGACCATGTAAGAGTTTCTTCAAATTTGGAAAGAGATGGTAGTCACTTGGTGACTACCATCCTCTTCCAAATTTGAAGAAACTCTTACGTGGTCAATGATTTCAAGATGATGAACAACTTACTTCTTGAATAAGCTGTGGGGGCTTGGCTTCAGGACCAAGATATGGGCTTCTACAGACGCGTCATCAACGACTGGCAGACCAGGTGGAACAAGTATATTGAATTACAAGGGGACTATGTTGAAAAATTAATATGTTCTGTACCGATATTCCAGCTTTATTTATGTTAGGCTCAAAACGTTTTGACATCCCCTCGTACATTTATCATTGTACAATGGAGACGACTCGCATAAGCTTCAAACTTGCAGTCGAATCCCACGCTTACGGGTATTTTCATCATTTTGTATACTATTAATTTGGAGTTCGTTTTGTTACAGCTTTTTTGTTGTTCAAGATCTGATTTATACAGATAATTGGATTTTCCTTTAGAAATAAAAACATTATTTAAACTAATCGGGGAAAGGGCACTGCTAAAAGGCCCATGCTTTCTGCATTCTAGAGAAAATACCACGGGCGAAAACGGGCAAGACATGGCATTCAGTTGAAAGGGCACATTTACTTAGAACATTCCTCTGATACACAGTCCCAGGATAATTATTTCAATTTACAAATTCGCTAACAATTCGAAATATCAATTTTTATATGAAATTCTTATACCCTTAGTGTTAAATTTTCTGAAAGCTTCTGGAAATTAAGGGGAGTTGACTTTCAAAGACGAAAATTGTTAGACATAGATGGTATTTTACGAACCCTGATTTGGGGTTTTAAATTTGTATTTATTTATTTTTATCTACTTTGAATATCTATATTTCAGAGTTTCAAGTCGATGATTACTGGATAGATGCAAATAACTTTCAAGATGGAAGTCATTGGATTGACTGGTTAAATAGGGCCTTGCAATGGACCAACTGGAACAGAGGAGAACCAAACAATAATGGTGGGTCTGGCAGGCCTCAAAATTGTGGCAATATATGGCCCAATCGAAATTTCACCTGGAACAACGATGTTTGCTCAAAAACGAAGTCATTCATTTGCCAATTTGATCAGTGAAATAGCAGACAGTGTAGTAGCTGCCGTAAATGCCTAAGAAATAAAACAATGAGTGCCTTAAGGCGTAACAAAAAACCTGCATTGACAAAAGTGATCAACAGATTTACGTGATTGCTTTCGGAGAAAAAACTGGAGGAGTGACGGATAGAGAGAATCTTTAAAACACAAAAATCTATCTCTTGTAAAATCCGGCCATTTATGCATTTGTTTTCATACTTTTCTATTTACAAAACTGTGTATGCCCGTCACTCCAACAGGTTAACAAACATTGCACCGGGATGTCATAAGCTACATGCAAAGAAAATAAAATTTCTTTTTTCAGGAAAGATATATGATTTGTCGTCTGGAATCAATTCCAGCAACGACGCAGAACTGCCTAGGTGTGGACCCAGAAGTAGGGAATCCTGGAAAAGGGGATTGTGGCGAAGTGCCACACTGCCCCCACCTAAAACAATGATCAACAAAGTACCATTAATCCAACGTACTCAGTACAATCGAGAGATTGTTTTGCTCCCAAGCCTCAGACCAATTCTGTAAGGAATTCGATGCTGTTATGGGGTGGATTCTGTCTACAGTTAAAACTAGAAGTCCTGTCATGAAATGCGCACAAATAGCACGTCGATCTGTGCTAATCTGCGCGTTATAAGCATAGTAAGGCTAGCAAATTTTGTACATATGGCCCGTGTACAAGCAATGTTTCAGCCAATGGACCTCCGGGTAACCCGGAGGTCTATTGGCAGAAACATTGCATGTGTTTGCTATGAGTACCAGGAGAACTTGCCGTGCTTTGGATGCCATTCGATATGGCAATTGCGCGCCATTCCTACGCACAATTAAGCCAAGATAAGCACATAGATCGTGACGGGACTTCTAGTTTCAACTGTAGCCATAAATAGTCCATCGCCTATTTATTTAGATTCACTCGTCCCACCACGGCCGTAGTTTTATGAATAGTTCCACTTATTGTATTAATATCTTAATGGTTTAAAGGTAAAGTAAATACTTATTGCTTGGAATATTTATAACTGGACCATGGAAGAATATAATTATGTATACCGTTGCCAGTGAAGGAACATCACATTACATCAACTGTGGTCCATGCGCAAAGTCCAAGAAAGAACAGTACGGCCGCCGTGGACTGGCCACTTTCCACGGTTGGACAATATTTCCATGGACACAATATTATTAGATTTCAAACACTAATTAAAGGAATAATCATCAAAAATTTAATTAATGAAGAACCGGGTACAACCGGTGCTTCATTAATTAAAATTTTGCTGAGGATGATTTTTATTACCTGGTAAACGCATGCATGGACATCACTGCCCACGCGTGGATCACGACCAGTCTCCGGCGACTGTACTGTAGGTAAACAAACGGTCCATATAAAAGTGTCGAATTCCTTGCATAATTAGACTAGTGACTCGAGCGCTGGGCTTATCTTATTAGCAAGAGTTGGACAGAACCGAAGTTTAAATGCACGGTCCCAGATAGACACATTGAAAGCCCAGATGCCCAGGGTATCCAGCATTATTTAAGGAACGGCGACTTGGCTTGTTCACAGACATTCGTACTGGCACAAAACTGTCATGGTCACTTACTAGTTCGGTAACGTGTGCCTCATACCAGCTCTAGAAATCAGCCATGGTAATTTGGCAATGTTGTAGAAAAGCCCTTAGAAATTAGCCAGCACAATTGGCAATGTCGATATAAAGGGCATAACAGCCCACCACGGTCTTTACCACAATTTTGCCGATTGCCTTGCCTACTAAGTTTGATGAATGAGTGTAGATACTTTGTCTGAATAGGTCGCCGAACAGTGTGAGTGTTTGTACACAAAAGCAGTCGGAAAACTTCCTGTTGTGATAGAGCAAGTAGGGTTCTCGGGTCCCTAATATCTAAAGATAGTTACGGCCCGACTGAGAATAATGTACAAGCTTTCAGGCTGCCAGCCTCATTAAGTAATGAATTTGACGCTGTTATGAACCTATGGATTGCTTTTCCGACCAACTGAAATATTTCAGACAATAGAATCTAAAACGTACCATAAACATTCATTTTCTTTGAATCAATGCCAGAAATGTTTATCAATGAAGACTTGATTTGACCTAACCTTTAATGATGTTACCATTATGAATGAAAACCCACTACAGCTAGTTTTTATGATTACGCTGCAAAGTTCCACCATTTAATTCATAACGGTAAAGTCATTAAAGTTTAGGTCAAATCAAGTCTCCATTGATAAACATTTCTGGCGTTGATTCAAAGAAAATGAATCTTTATGGTACGTTTTAAGATTTTATTGTCTGAAATATTTCAGTTGGTCGGACCATGAAAGAATATCCATGTATCTTTGTGAGCAATGGGATGTCACATTATATGAATGATAGTTTGCACGCAAACTCCAAGAAAAAAGTGGGCGAACAAACAGCCCATAGCAACGTCGAATTCCGAATAGATTTAGACTGGTGACCTGAGTTCTTGAGTAACATGGAGAAATGGTGCATTGTCCACGAAAGAACAACAATCGACAGTTACGTATACGACACGTGGAGAGTGGATTACAGGCCTTTACATATCGGAAATTAAGGAGAACTGACAGTAGTAGGAGAGCGATGGATCGGGCTCCATTGGCAGGACCCTGGGCAGGACCCCGGAAGTGACGTCATGCCACGTGACCCAGTGGCGCCTTGTTGTGTTGTCATGGTAACTGTAACTCGCGTGAGCGGCCACCTTGTGACGTCATCTCCATAGTGATGCGTGATGTTAGTGCGCATGCGCAGCGTGTGTTGTTAGGGTGATACGTGTTTCCGTCGGCCATTTTGTATACTGGAGGCCGCCATCTTGGTTTTTATGGTATCACGTGATTGCTATGCTACCCAAAGGCCTATAATAGTACAGGGGTATGTTCGGAGGGTATGTTCCTTTAGACAGGAGTAATTTCCCGATTCGTAGAATTACCACAAACAACCCGCCAATCCCTCCAAATCACCAAAATCCACTTTATTTACTGCAGGTTCCCCATTTTATCGGCATAGCACGTAGTGCTATAGTACTGAGGGGTACAGGGGGTGAGTTCAATTGAATAGGAGTATACTCCAGTAGAATAGAAGAGCCTATCAACTGGAACAGCTTTGCTTGTTGTTACTATATTTAGCAATTTCGGCTCTATTTTTGTCAGTTCTGACCCTATTCCGAGTACTCTTGTTGTTGCATTTATCTAGATCATTTATATAGATTATAACTAACCAATCAGATTGCTTGATTTCCCTTAATCTCTATGCATAGTTATCTCCCCTTATTACAGTGAAGTCCTATCCGATTCTCATCACCTCTATATCCAATGGCCACATTCCATGGAATCCCATTTTTTGGAAAACACCTGTGGTTATGGAATCCCTTTTTTGTTGTATGCTGCCATGGGTGCCATGAGAAAGCCCTCAACGAGGCCTCATTTACTATCCCTCATATCCTCATTTTATTTTGAGGGCATGAGGGCCATGAAAAAGCCCTCAATGAGGCCTCATTTACTATCCCTCATAGCCTCGTTTCGGTATTTGAGGATACCTATCGCCTGGTATTGTATTATTTGAGGATACCTATCGAGGATACCTTTTGGAGAATCCTTTTTGGTCGTATGAGGCCGTGAGGGCCATGAGAAATCCCTGAATGAGGCCTCATTACTCTCCCTCATAGCCTCATTTTCCTTTGAGGGCATGAGGGCCATGAAAAAAACCCTCAATGAGGCCCCATTTACTATCCCTCTTAGCCTCATCTCGGTATTTAACAGCCATATCCCGAGGCACTCCAATTTTGGCACCCCTTTTTGGAAAACAAAGGGCCTTCAGCACACATTTTTTATCGTATGATGCCATGATAAGCTATGTAAAAGCCCTCAATGAGGCCTCATTTACTATACCTCATAGCCTCATTTTCTTTTGAGGTCATGAGGGCCATGAAAAAATTCCTCAATGAGGCCTCATTTACTATCCATCTTAGCCTCATCTTGGTATTCAACAGCCATATCCCCAGGCACCCCAATTTCGGCACCCCTTTTTCGAAAACATATGGCCTTCGGCACCCCTTTTTTGTCGAATGAGGCCATGAGAGCTATGTAAAAACCCTCAATGAGGCCTCATTTACTATCCCTCATAGCCCCATTTTATTTTGAGGGCATGAGGGCCATGAAAAACCTCTCAAAGAGCCCTCATTTACTATCTCTCATAGCCTCATTTCGGTATTTGAGGATACCTATGGCCTGGTATTGTATTATTTGAGGATACCTATCGAGGATACCTTTTGTAGAATCCCTTTTTTGTCGTATGAGGCCATGAGGGCCATGAGTAATCCCTCAATGAGATCTAATGTAGTCTTACCAACCACTTCCCTCTTTTCTCCAAAACTCCAAGGCCACTACTTGTCTACGGTCTATCTGTCCTATCATTAGCTTCTGCAGCAGTCGTGTTCCATTGCGGCCTTGTACCAGTACTATTGACTAAAGTATCATCCATCAGATTCAGATTCAGATTCTTTATTCACGGTACACATACATGTAAAATGGTTACAAATAAACATATTGCACAAATGTAATGAATAGTATACTGTGGGAAGTGGCATAGCCAGATTGGCTGTCTACCTGCCATCCCCTGGTAGAAGATAGGGTGATTGCAAACAGACTGCGACTAAAAGAATGAACTTAGAACCAATTATGTGACACGTGATGGAGAATGACGATTGAATCATTACTTTTCTGGGATTAGAGGATTAGTGCTTCATATACGGCAGCAGAAAGATGGTACTTCGAGGTTGGCAAGAAGCAACCTGCTTACAGAACTCCCACCACTGCTCATCATAACACCTGAGGGCGGTAACAATTCCCATCGTGAAGTTCGTATCGTTTAGACTGCGACAAAGAGGTTGGTCATGATGTTTGGGCGTGGTGTCTACGTTAGCTGCATCATCATCGTAGGGTGCCGAATGTTATGATTTATTTGTTTAGATTATTGTTTGCCAGTTCTTAATTGTGTCCATATATACATAGCACCATTGTAAGGAGGAAGCGCAACAGGTTGCACAAGACGAGGATTCCAGATTTAGACGCAGACCACGACTTTGACAATTTCCAAATTTACGAAGTTTACGAAGTGCAATCGGGGCAGTAGGGATTATTGCAGCTGGCATAACTGGAAATGAGGAAATGAATGTGGAAGTTAAGTTGTTCTTAGCATGCTTCTGTCGCTAATATTACGAGTTGTGTCGTCCAGAGCATTCCATACTTTCGGAAAGGAGTATAAAGGAAATTTATCTAGAGTTTGGGTCCATGTTTTTTCTGTGTATGGGAGGCCCGACTGTCTGGTTGTCCTGCCAGATGGATTGTCAGTAATTTTAAATATAGCATTGAAAGAAACCGGTAATCTGCCGTTCTGCCTGTCAAACACGAACAGTAGTGCATGTAGCTTAAACAAATCATCAACCTTGAGTATTTGGTTTTCTTTAAATAGGGGATCTGTATGAGAATTGTACTTTTTTGTTATTAATTATTCGTAATGATCGCTTTTGCAAGACAGCTAGTTTTTTGATAATTCTTGAGTTGCCCCATGCCTGGGTTCCTTATACCAAATGGCTATGCTTGAGGGAGTAATACAATGTTTTCAGAGCTCCGCGGGGGGGGGGGGGGGATATTTTTAACTTTGGTGAGACTATAGTTTGCGCGTGCTATTTCCGAGCATAATCGGGATATGTGAGCCTAGTAGGATAAATGTTCTTCAAGGCTAATTCCTAAGAGTTTCACAAATTTTTCTGTTTCAGTGGACCCAACCTTGTTAATGTTTTGGTTATTTATTTTTACCTCGTGACAAAGATTATTGTTCCTACCTTTTTTGGATTAAGTATGATATACGAGGTTTTCTTAGCATTTGGCATTAACTGGTTCACAGAGCACCATTCGAATAGTTTCTGAAGCTCGTCATTGAAATACGGTGTGATGGGATTATTGTCGGAGCGCGGGCAGTGTGCAGTGGTGTCATCGGCAAATGATAAAAGATTGAATGATGTTGAGTTACTTGTATCATTTATATATAAAAGAAAAAGAACAGGGCCTAAAATCGAGCCCTGTGGTACACCGCAACTCTGTTTGGTTAAGTCCGATTTTGGTTCTCCGTACATAACATACTGAGACATGTTGGACAAGCATCTTCTAAACCAATTGTAGGCGACACGTCGGATACCATATTTTTCCAGTTTACCTAATAGTATTTCGTGATGTATGATGTCAAAGGCCTTTGACAAATCCAGGAACAGTGCTAAGGTGCTGTTTTTCTGTTTATTATTTTCTATTGCGATGCTTTTAAGGAGCTGAAGAACTGGATGAATAGTGCCATGTCGTTTTCGGAACCCGTATTGGTGAGGGTATAAAATATTAAACCTACTGAGGAAACTAGTTAGTCTCACTTCCATGAGGTTTTCCATTACTTTTGAGAATACCGGAAGTATGCTGATAGGTCTGTAATTTGTAAAGCTGTGCTCGTCACCCGCTTTAAATATGGGTATCACATTCGCGATCTTCATCCTGTCTGGTACTTTTCCGTTTAGGAAAGAGCTGTTAATTATATGTGTTTGAGGATCCAATACTTCGTTTATCGTATGCTTAAGAAGGCAGGTTGTGATATCATCGCAGTCTTTAGATAATTTTGGCTTCATTTTATTTACTACTCGGTTGACTTCTGTGGGATTTGTGGGTATTAAATAAAGATTATTGGAGACATTGTTGTCCATGTAATCTGTTTAGGACTTTTTAGGTTTCTGAATCTGTTCGGATGTGTTTTTTTCCAATGTTCATAAAGAAATTGTTGAATTCTTCTGCGATGTCATGGGGCTCACTTAACTCGATGTTGTCCTGGATGAAGAACGAAGGTAATGTGGCTTCACGTTTTCCTTTATTGATGGCTTCGTTTAAAATCTGCCACATTCTTCGCATATTGTTTTTGTTTTCGTTTAGGATATCTCTATAATAGGTAGCTTTACATTGTTTTTTACCTTGTTGAAAATTCTACAGTCGTTTTTATAGTTTTCTGAGTTCCTTTCGGTGGGAGCTTTGGGTTTTTTCGTGTAAAAATTTTCTTTATTGTTGGAGGATATTACAAGCCCCCTTGTCATCCATGGCTGTTTTTTAATAAATTATTTGTTCTGGCGAACACGTTCGAAAGGAAATGCTATTTCATAGGCTTTCATGTAGATGTTTAGAAGGGTTTCATATGACTCATTGGGACAATTCGACTGCATTGCAGGATTAAAATCACTTTGCGAGATAAGTGTTTTGAATTCAACAATTCTTTCTGCATTTATTATTCTTTTTGGTGTAAAGTGTGGTGTATCTTTTGATTTGGGTTTTTCTTCAATATAAAAAAAAACACCAAAATGATCTGACACGTCAGATATGACTATTCCAGGTAACGTTATTAGAGAAGATATGATGTATCAGACTAGCTGAACGACAGGTTACTCTCGTTGGATTGGTGATATAAGGCAGAAAGCCTTGACTGAACATGAGATTAACAAATTCTTCCGTTTTTGAGTGTGGTTGCTTTTAGGAGGTCTAGGTTAAGATCCCCCACAATATAAACATTTTTATTTTCGGCATTTAGAACATACGTTATTTCATTTAATTCTGATAAGACGAGGTTGATGTCGGCTTTAGGAGGAGTGTTGGGTATATAGATGACGCCAATAATTCTGGGTTGGTATTGATCTTTAATTTCAATAAGCAGAGATTCGAAAACATTGGGAATAAAAAATGAAATATCATTACGAACTCGATAGGGTATTCCTTCTTTAATATACAGACCAACCCCTCCTCGACCATCACCATTCTCGGGTCTCAGTCGACAGACTGAACGACATATCTGGAGGAATTTGGAATATTTCGGTAAGTCCTATTATGTCGAAGAAGTTCTTTCCTCTTTGTATGTTATATAGCATGTTTTGGGAGGAATTCCAATGAGCCTTCAGGCTTTGGCAATTGAGACGGAATATTGAGAACCCTGCGTCTAATTTACAAGCCATTGACTGAAAGTCACTAGGCGAAAAGTAGTATGATGATCCATCATTTTCTGTCAAGGAACATACTTTATCATTATAGAGCTGTATAAAGTCGTTCTCTGCGTCTACCTGCACCTCGTCGAGTGTAATGTTACCCGCCATAATTCACCAATATACTACCATCCTTTCTCGCTGGACAAATATACAAGACATAAATACAATATATTGTTCCAAGATGACGATAAATGGAGGTTAAGTCCCAGACATAGTTGAACTGTTGGGGAGGTTGATACGATATTTCTTTTTCATTGCAGTAATAGCCTGTAATTGTGAGTTTGTTTGGAAACAAAATTACTCTGTACAAGCAGGATAAAAACACTGTAGTTTATATACAAGTACGTTGGGTGCAACATCACCCTACCTAACATCACAGTGATATGGTATCTTGGATAGATGATTGAACAAATAAATTTATAAATAAAGGACTTTATAGTAAAACAATGGATTGAATGAGGATAGAGAATGAGTGAGTGAATTTGTAAAAGACGAGGTGGAAATAATCAATGCAAACAAGTAGGCAGAAAAGAAAAGAAGTGGAGACATATGAAGAGGTTGCGATGAAATGAGTGAAAAAAGGAGACAGGGGAAATGAATGAATTATGAATGGACAAAAAATAAAAAGGGAAACTGATCTTAATTATGAACTTCAACAGCGTTATATAGTTACGTCTTGGGATGTACCCTTCGAATACTGACAGTTATTCCAGCCCTTAGTTCAGCATGAACGACAGGCGAAACTTGTAAACAAACAGATTTGGAAAGCTAATTTGTTTTCATCCTCGTCTTGGAAACACAGTCCACGACCCCCATCGCCGCCGCAACGAGCTTGGCGAGCTAGTTCCAATGGCGGGGAGGTGGGAGGGGGGGGGGGGGGGCGTTTGGTGGGCATACGCCATATTTCCAAGACACAAAAGAAAATGAGAAAAATGAGAAAAAACAATTATATATCATGAAAATATTGTTGAGATTAGTAGACGGCGCTTGTCGGTTTTGGACGCTACGTAGGAGAGAGGGTTAATAAATAACAAGATGAGAATTGTTGAATTGCGTGTGATAAATAATAAATGGGGTGGGGGTACTTTGATTTGTTACCATAAAGAGCAGGTCGGTCACTCACCCACCCAACCACCCAACCACCCACCCACCCACTCACTCGATCATCCATCCATCCATCCATCCATCCATCCATCCATACAGAATGAATGAATGAATGAATGAATGAATGAATGGATGAATGAATGAATGAATGAATGAATGAATGAATGAATGAATGAATGAATGAACGAATGAATGAATGAATGAATGAATGAATGAGATAACCCCTCAACCAGCATGAATGTTATATGACACTAGTAACACTATGAACGAATGAACGAATGAATGAATAAATGAGATAACCTTCATCCATCTTGGATGTCATATGACACTAGTAAGCAAGTTCTATGCTATTTGTTCCATCCGTGTTGTCGAGATAAACCGCCCACGACCCCCACTGGAACATGCTCGCTTTGATGAGAGGTCATAAGTCACATCACATTTTCGAGAAAAAAAACAACATAGAAATAAAAAACAAAAAAAACCCAAAAAACAACCTGCTCGTTCCAATGAGGGGTCATAAGCCACATCTTCAAGACAACAAGAAGAAAGAAACCACGAAGATTCGGTGGTTATTTGTGAAAAACGTTGGTCGGTTTTGGAGGCTACGCAGAGCAAAGGCTTGGTGAATAGCCGAGTGAAAACTATTGTGGGCTAAAGTTATCTTGCTCGAACTAACTTAACGAACTAGCGCGGGAGGCACTGCTTCTGATGCTGAGCTACAAGTACACCGCAGTGATATGTATCACAGCACTGTGGTGGGAATTTAGTAGCATGTCAGCATCAGACATGATGTTAACCCTTTACCCAACGTAACGGCCAAAACCTGCCAGCGCTATTCTCAAAAATCGCCAATTAATTTTCAATATTTTTTCATTTGTTGTCTCCAAAACATAGGTTATGACCCCTCATTGGAACGAGCTCGTTCCAATGAGGGGTCATAACCTATGTTTTGGAGACAAAAGAATGAAAAAAGTAGTTATTCAAGAATTTTTTTTGCAAGTGTCGTCTGCTTTTCATGTTATGTAAAGGGTTAATGCCTATTAGCGGTTGATACAAATATGAGGTTTACCGATCTTAAATTGTGAATCTAAACCGCATCTCGGCCACTCACTCACCCACGCAAACAATCAGTCAATGATGAATGAATGAATGAATGAATGAACAAGCTCACTATCATCATCGTGAGATTTTATAAGCCACATTTCCGAGACAACAAAAAAACAAAACAGAAAAAAAAAGCAAAATCCCCAAAAAACAACAAAAAATGTACAAACCCTGAAAATTGGATACTTGTCAATGACGCATTCAGTTTTGACGTTACACTTGGCAGATGGTCAATGTTCAACAGGGTGAGAATTTTGGATTAAAGTTATTTCACTGGTACTAAATTGACGAACTAGCGTTGGCTGCACTTCAAAGTATAGTTTCACTGATTAAAAGTTGGTTTGTTAATGAATAATATTACATAATTACATCATGGAATGTACACTTTAATAACTAACAATTAACAAACATAGCAGCCCTTATTCGCGCACGAACAACAGAGGACACTCATAAGAAACATTATTGAGAGAATAATTTGTCTTCCATCCCTTGCGTCGGAGGCACAGCTCACGACCCCCACCGCCACGCGCTCGTTCCAATGAGGGGTCACAAGCCATATTTCCGATGCAAAAAGTAAGGAAATCATGAATTGGCAATAGCGGGTTGATGAATAGCACTGCCCGTTTTGGCACTACATATAATAAAGGATTAGTGACTAATCTAAAAGGAATAAAGAGGGGGGATCTTAAATTATTTTATTGATGCTAAATTGGCGAACTAGCGCTAGAGGCACTACAGGGTAGAAATTATCTGATGAATTGTTGAAGTGCTCTTGATAAAAATAAACGATGTGGAGGTACTTTAATTTGTTACCCTAAACAGCAAGCCAGTCACACATCCACACACTCGATCAGTCACGCATCCACACATCCATCCATCCATCTGTCCACCCAGAAAGAATGAACTTACGAACGAACGAACGAACGAACGAACGAACGAACGAACGAACGAACGAACGAATGAACCAACCAATCAACCAACCAACCAACCAACGAATAAATGAATGCGTTCGTTCGTTCATAGTGTTACTAGTGTCATGGATGTTATATGTAACACCATGAATGAATGAATGAATGAATGAATGAATAAATGAATGAATGAATGAATGAATGAATGAATGAATGAATGAATGAATGAATGAATGAATGAATGAATGAATGAATGAATGAGATAACCCTTCATCCAGCATGGATGTCATATGGCACTAGTAAACAAGTTCTATGCTATTTGTTCCATCCGTTTTGTTAATATTGACTTGTATCACTACTTGTATCACTACTTCCTAGCTATACCTTCTCAGGCCTTCAAAATGTTCAATCAGATTTCCCTTGTATACATATAAGGCATTCTGCAATTGAGATTCTTATCCGACTCCGTAAAATTTGGATTCCGTGATTTGACATCAACACTTGAGGGTATTCCCCTTCCCTATTGGAAGAATTCCGTTCAATGGGTTGTAGTTAAAATTTCATTCAGTTAAACTAGGTTCAGTTCAACGGTGTTAATATTATTTATACCTTCATTAAGGTTATGGTTCACAAAATAGAGTTCATTCAAACAATTCAAAGGGGTTCACACTGTGGTATATTAGGGGTTATAGTTAAAAACTTTGTTCACTTTGTTATGTTGACTTTGATCTTGGTTGTGTTTGATCATTTTAGTTCGGTCTTCGTTCACTTTGTTCCGTTCACCTCGATCTTCATTGGGTTGGATCTTCGTTCACTTCATTCGAACAGTTCAACCGTAGTTGAGTTCGATCAGATCAGTTGCTTCCAACAAGTCCATCTTTTTCACTTTGTTGTTTTCTGTTCACTTCGATGTTGGTTGTGTTGGATCTTCGTCCTGTATATTCGTCGTTTTGCAGTGGTGGTTGATTGTCAGTTGTATCCGTTCAGGTTCTTGCAATAATAATTGGGTGTTATCAATCCCTTTCCATACCATTAAGTGTTGATGTCAAATCACGGATCTAAATTTTATGGAGTCGGATAAGAATCTCAATTACAGAATGCCTTATACGTATAGAGGGAAAATCTGATTGAACATTTTGAAGGAAAGAGGGAAGGTATAGCTAGGAAGTAGTGATACAAGTCAATATTAATGGGTGATAGTTTAGTCAATAGTACTGGTACAAGGACGCAATGGAACAAGACTGCTGCAGACGCTAATGATAGGACAGACACATCATAGACAAGTAGTGGCCTTGGAGCTTTGGAGAAAAGATGGAAGCGGTTGGTAAGACTCCATTGAGGGATTACTCATGGCCCTCATGGCCTCATACGACAAAAAAGGGATTCTCCAAAAGGTATCCTCGATAGGTAGACTCAAATAATATAATACCAGGCCATAGGTATCCTCAAATACCGAAATGAGGCTTTGAGGGATAGTAATTGAGGCCTCTTTGAGGGGTTATTCATGGCCCTCATGCCCTCAAAATAAAATGAAGCTATGAGGGATAGTAAATGAGGCCTCATTGAGGGTTTTTACATAGTCCTCATGGCCTCATACCACAAAAAGGGGTGCCGAAGGCCATATGTTTTCCAAAAAGAGGTGCCAAAAGTGGGGTGCCTGAGGATATGGCTGTTAATTACAGAGGTGAGGCTAAGAGGGATAGTAAATAAGGCCTCATTGAGTGCTTTTTTCATGGCCCTCATGCCCTCAAAAGAAAATGAGGCTATGAAGGATAGTAAATGAGGCCTCATTGAGGGCTTTTACATAGTCCTCATGGCCTCATACGACAAAAATGGGTGATGAAGGCCATATGTTTTCCAAAAAGGGGTGCCGAAATTGGGGTGTCTGGGGATATGGCTGTTAAATACCGAGATGAGACTAATAGGGATAGTAAATGAGGCCTCATTGAGTGATTTTTCCATGGCCCTCATGCTCGCAAAAGAAAATGAGGCTATGAGGTATAGTAAATGTGGCCTCATTGAGGGCTTTTACAGAGCCCTCATGGGCTCATACGACAAAACATGGGTGCTGAAGGCCATATGTTTTCCAAAAAGGGGTGCCGAAATTGGGGTGCCTTGGGATATGGCTGTTAAATACCGAGATGAGGCTAAGAGGGATAGTAAATGAGACCTCAGTGAGGGATTTTTTCATGGCTTCCATGCCCTCAAAAGAAAATGAGGCTATGAGGGAGAGTAAATGAGGCCCTCATTGAGGGATTTCTCATGGCCCTCGTAGCCTCATACGACAAAAAAGGGATTCTCCAAAAGGTATCCTCGATAGGTATCCTCAAATAATACAATACCAAGCGATAGATATCCTCAAATACTGAAATGAGGCTATGAGGGATAGTAAATGAGACCTCATTTGGGGCTTTTTCATGGCCCTCATGCCCTCAAAATAAAATGAGGCTATGGGGGACAGGAAATGTGGCCTCCTTGAGGGTTTTCTCATGGCCCTCATGGCCTCATACGAGAAAAAAAGGGATTCCATAGCCACAGGTGATTTCCAAAAAATGGGATTCCATGGGATATGGCCATTGGATATAGAGGTGATGAGAATCGGATAGGACTTCGTTGTAATAATGGGAGATAACTCTGCATAGAGATTACAGCAATTCAAGCAATCTGATTGGTTAGTTATAATCTATATAAATGATCTAGATAAATGCAACAACAAAAGTACTCGGAATAGGGTCAGAACTAACAAGAAAAGACCAGAAATTGTTAAATATTGTAACAATAAGCAAAGCTGTTCCAATTGACAGGCTCTTCTACTCTACTGGAGTATACTCCTATTCAATCGCGCTCACCCCCTGCGCCCTCAGTACTATAGCATTACGTGCTAAGCCGATAAAATGGGGAACCCGTAGTAAATAAAGGGGATTTTGGTGATTTAGAGGGATTGTCGGGTTGTTTGTGGTAATTCTACGAATCGGGAAATTACTCCTGTACAAAGGAACATACCCTCCGAACATACCCCTGTCCTATTATAAGCCTTTGGGTAACATAGCAACCATGTGCTACCATAGAAACCAAGATGGCGGCATCCAGTATACAAAATGGCCGACGGAAACACGTATCACCCTAACAACACGCGCTGCACATGCGCACTAACACCACGCATCACCATGGAGATGACGCCACAAGATGGCCGCTCACGCGGGTTACTATGACAACAGAACATGGCGTCACTGGGTCACGTGACATGACGTCACTTCCGGGGTCCTACCCGGTTTCCTGCCAATGTGGGCCGATCCATCGCTCTCATACTACTACCCACAAAAGGGCCTTAACTCTTTTCAGGTAAATCTTTTTCTTTCAGGATATTTCTTTTGTCTTTAGAATATTCTGTGTTTGGATATTTTGAAAACTACAGACTAAAAAGTGTTCTGATATAAGCACCAGGGCCAAATTTAAAGCGGATATAAACATTTTAGAACCGTGCAGTTCATCTGATCAGTTTCTTTCGGCAAACCAATCACACGGTGTGATTGGGGCCGGCGGACATTCGAGATTCGCTTCGATTTCGAATCATTCCACCGATTCGATTCCACTGGATACCATCTCGGCAATTCGAAAAACAACAATAGAACCACGTCAAGTTTTCAAACTCAAGGTACGACTAAAATAATAAAATAACCCTTTGGCCACCCGTTGATTTGACTCGGTTCTCAGGTGAAAAGACCTTGATTAACCCTGTGCTTCCAAATGCCTCCCTATCCACACGTCTCTCCTCTCCTTCCTACACCCCGAAACGAACTGTTTTGGTGAAACCCGTACCCTTTTCTTCCCAATCTCTCCATTAAGCATACTAACCCTCACCTTTGAGTCACCCAGGACCCACGTATTCTTCTTTTTTCCCATCCCGCTTCCCCATTATTCTCCAGATGAATCTTATTAAGCTAGACTTATATTTTGAGCATTCTAATAAAAAGTGTTCCAGGGTCTTCACTACTCCTAAATTACACATTTGGCACAACTTTCCACCGTCTTTCCCAATTTTTCACTTAAGCTCTAGCGACCTCGACCTTCCAAAGGTGCCACCAATGTATTCTTTTTTAACCTGGGTTGTTCCCACTTCTATGTCAGAGATCTCCACTGAATGGTTACCTATCAACTCCACACTTGCTCTATCCACCCTGTCTTTGTATTTGAATTCCAGTTATTATGGCACATTAGTTTACACCATCGGCTGTCGGGGAGATTTACCAAATGGTTAAGATAACAGAGTTTCATTAAGTCTATGCTGTCATTGATTTGATCCTCATCCATCCAAGTTTACCCCTAATTGTTTCGTCCGGTGCCCCGACATTACCCGACCCTACTATCTGTCGGCCTGGATCATTTTGCAGAGTTTCCAAGCTCGGCATGATGTGATGAATTTCTTCCGTATCGTGATGATCGGGCCAAATATAGAGTAATTTCAAAACTGGCGGGAAAAAGTGTCATGTTGATACGTTGATCCATATGCGTTGTTCCTGTTCCATAATTGTGAGTATTCATCAATGTCCGACGATCCAACAAATTTGATCACCGATGTGGGTGGCATTGTCCTCTTGCTCACAGAGAGGAGTCTAACATTCTACGTGCATAAAAGTAGTTTCCATGAAAAAGTTTCAGGTACATCTGATGGACCACGAAACGATTTTCAGGGCCATTTTTACGGTTTGGCCACAGTGCTAATGGAAAACTTCAGTAAATAGTTTACTAAAGAGCAACATTCAGCCATCATCACATTTCGGGGACCATCTCGCGTTGTATTTGACCACATAGCGGAATTATGCTTAGTCATCAGTTGGAAGAGGGTCTACAAGCGTTCATGGATATGGAATGGTCCCGATGTTTACATTTACGGAGGAAATGAGCAGTTGCACGACTATTTCAGGGATTTGTAACAGCTTTTTGACGGAGAACCAACTTTGTTTTTGATCGACGATTTTTCATCCTCTAAAACCATCACAAAAGAAAATAACGCTCTTATAGTCTCCTGCGCAGCCCACTAGGTATTCGCCAAGAGGTCTGCTAACTGCTATAAGCTACAGACATTTTAAAATGGCGGCGCCAATAGAGTAGAAGAAAGACGTTTCTCGGTAGGGAGTAGAAATTGTGCCTTGTGTACGTTAAAATGCCCAGACCTTTCCCATTTCTGTCCCAATCTTTTTCCGCGAGATGTGAGAGCGTGATACCATACCTGGAATTTGGAAATAAACATTTGAAAATCCTGTTACTTGTACTTGGGAATTGGACCGGAATTTTCATTCATCGTTGTCGATATTTATAACGTTTTTATTGTAAAGTGAGACATTGTGTCCTTTCGCCATACCGTAACACGTTGTATGCGAAGTCCAATACGAGGGAGGGGGGGGGGGAGGGGTCGAAAAGATAAAATCAGCTGTAACTTTTTAACTAATTGCAGCACAGTGGTATGGTTGGTGTGGAAATGACGGGTGTCGGGCGTACTTTAAGATACACTCTGTTGGGATGCTGTGCCGCGCTCAGAAATAAACATTTTTAGATCAAAGCATGAATAAGCTATTAAACCTCGTCGAATTCGGTTGTTTGGCGGTGACATGCACTCATTCTTGTTCAAGTCGATCACACAATCTCTCGGAAAAAGATTGGGACAGAAATGGGAAAGATCTGGGTATTTTAAGATACACAACGGCACAATTTATACTCCCTACCGAGAAACGCCTTTCTTCTGCTCTATTGCCACCGCCATTTTGAAATGGCTGAAGCTGGTAGCAGACCTCTAGTGGGCTGCGCAAGAGACTGACGCTCTTATGACTCTTCGACTCGTTTCGTAAAAAGGGATTCTGTAGCCACAACATCACTTTTGCATTGGGGGAATTTTGTTAAGGGTGTTCCGGAAGTGAGGCCGTTCAAGTGTGAATCTTTGTGCACTATCACACAAACATATCTCGGTGTGATCAGCAGACTCTTATACGTAAGGTACTCTACCTTGAACCTACTTTGACTTGGTCGAGGACAGATAGGACCTGAAATAGTCAACAAGCTTGTAAGTAGTGTTACAAGTTACTAGTAATGGTGGAATGCTCTAGGAGTGACCCTAGTAGGGTCAGGGGCAGTAGTAATAAGAGCCGGTCACGGGATTTAGAATGGTGACTGGACAAATTAGTAGCAGTAGTTTATGAGCCATGACAGCAATGGCATGGTCTACGGACTATGAACCAAAGAGGAGCTACGGCCATGTATGAGCCAGGAAGACCATAAACTGAAAACATTATAGGAATCATATAGGAACTAGGAGCCATATATGGGCTGGGAGCCATGAATGCCATAGTCTAAGAGACAACAGCCGTACATGCCCGAGTACTGCGTGTGTTGTGCGCACACAGCACACACGCAAACCTTGACACATCCACCGTGTTCCAATGTGCTACATATGTTGTGTATTAGCACACAGGCACCTCTCAGAGATGTCTCACCTCAACTTGAACAAGAAATTATGTAGGTAGATATGGGCTAAGGTGAATGGGGAAGTTTCAATGAGCCCGCGGAGACGTGGTCTAAGGCAGAGGTCGAGGCAGGGTAAGAGATGTCAGAGATAGCTAGCAAGCCAATAGTAGTGTTACAAGTTAGGTGTAGTATTGAAAGACTCCAGTGCAGGACAAATAGTGTTGGCCAAGGTACAAGGCAGCATAAATGGTAGAAGACTATATTATTGGACGATGACAATGGACGCTGATAATAGGTTCGATAGGGATTACCGTGGACAACTCAGTGGCCGTAACCTAGGAGCCATGAAGGACACTGTCAGGAATCTACATAGGCACCACAAAGCAGCTACGAGCAACATAGACGCCATATAAGAAGAGCCTTGAGCCATATAGGAGCCATAGAAGCTAGACGACATGAAATAAGTAGGGTGGGGCGAATAACCGCATGGCCCATGTGCTGCATTTGTTGTGCGGACTTTGCACAAACACATCTTGGAACATCTAGCGTATGAACGTGTACTACATGTGTTGTGCGCACATTGTGCTCTAGCACACGGACACATATTATAAATATTATTACATATTATATATATGGCCTCCATTTGAACAAGGATCTGTGTAGGCAGATACTGGCTAAGCGGAAGAGAAATATTTGATCTGTTGCTTGATCCTGATAAAGTTATCTGATTATTTGATTCAATCAGCGGAAGAACAGCCAAACATAGCGAGGAAATGTAGGTTAAGTTGAGAATGTACAGTACATGGAGAGTGGATTAGCACTAAAACACCCATGGAGTGGAATCTCACGGATACAACAACTATCGATTCATATGATAATGCATTAAGAAAACCAGGCAAGGTTTCAGCCAATGGATCTCAGGGTTGCCCCAGATGTTCTTTGGTTGAAACCTTGCTTGACTTTCTTATGCTTTTCACGGGCACAGAGTTATTGTCTGAGTGGAAACTCCACTCACCGGGTATTTTATTTGTAATGCACTCTCCGTGTACTAAAAAGTGGATGGTTAGGTGTAGTTGGAAATGATGATTTTCTGTGAATCCGAGCCAGATAAACAATGTTTTGTGTAGTACTGAAATGGTTAACCGGATAATCGGTTTGAAACCAGTTATGTACCTATCCGATTAGAAAAACCGTCAACCGGTTATCCGAAATATCGATAGTGGTCGTCATTCCACGTTTAAAACGTAGTAAATCTGCTGCTTCTCCTTTGTGATAGATTACACATCGAAGCCGCATTGTATATATTATCGACTCTGGTGTTCACAACTTCGTTAATTATCGGCAGTTTTCGTGAGTAATGAGAAATCGCAGAAACTATTCCGTAGTGCGTATACAAACGAACGTTGTCGAGTACTCGACAACGTTCGTTTGTATACACACTACGGAATAGTTTGAGAATACTGCTTTCCAATTTCTATAGTTTTGATCCCATATTCGGTGAAATAATGGCCACGGATAACCGGATATTATCCGGTTATAGCTGTCGGTTAGTCGGTTACGAGAATCTGCCTACCGTTTCAGCCCTAGTTTTGTGTAGGTGTCGATAATTTTGGTAGTTGTTTGGTCGTTTCGGGTAAATAGATATGCAACTATGCATCGATACCCTCCAAACATAATCCCACTTCATCCTAGCCCTCCCAGGGTATAGTAACCACGTACTACCATAGAAACAAAGATAGCTGCATCCGATATAGAAATAATCGCCGGGAACACGCGTCATCCTAACAACACGCGCTGCCCGTGCGCACTAAACAGCTCTCACATGGCACTGACGTAACAAGCCGAGGACCACCATAGCAGCCCACGTGATTCACAGTCCCGCGCGGCGTGGCGTCACTTCCCAGGTTCCCCATCAAAATCCCCTAAATCATACCTACTTTAAAAATATAACTCTACTAATCTGCCTCACACGGGAATTAACCTGACTCTACAGGGAAGACGGAAACAGAATGCGATGGCTAGATATATCAAGGTCATTACAAAGTTATTAATCACAATTTCCATATAGAATGGACAGCCTTCATTCCGAAAATAATGTAAAATACAGTTGATGTCGAGAATGGTTTGGGCCACAATGCGAAATTCCTCAATACCAGTCAGCCCTCACCTTCCTCTCAAGTTTTCACCAGCTTTAATTTTTTTTAATAAGGGTTTTAACCACTCGGCGTGTCGTAGAATAAGGGTTTTAAACACTCGGCAAGCCGAGTGGTCAAAACCCTTTTCTTACTCGTGGTTTAAATCTGATTACCGGCCCTAGTACCCATTTATTCTATATTTACCTTTCTTCCTTTTTTGCTTAATTTAATTGACATTCACATTTTATTTGTGGAAGGGTTGAATCAAGACAAGCCCCAACCCTCTTTCCATTCTGCTCTGTTCGTAGTTTTGTGGAAAAAAATCGAAAACATCACAAAACCTTGCGGATGAATGGTTAGTAGTATTGATATGGTAAAATAAAGCCATCATACCATTTAATTAACCCATTGAACTCTGGTGGTATCTTCCATGTCAGTTGAATGGCAAGAAATGGAAGAGTCTATATTCATTATTTGGGGATTGACCAGCCTTAGGGGCTGCACTTTGAAAATATTGATTGGTTTACCCCACACATGCACTTAGCACCCATCCTGAAATTATGACGTATCATGTTTCTGGACCGGAATAGTGGCTTCTCGGGTTCAAAGCGTTAAAAGTTTAACTTTTTGTGATGTTTCTTGAATTCGCGTGATTTAGAGGATGGGGTAAAAAATCTACCCCTCACAAATGTCCCCCAATACTTTTCGTATTCTATGGACATGTAACTATTAACAATTGCAGTGGCAATTCCCACCCTCACCCCAGCTGGAACCAATTAGTCAAATTTATTTGGGCTTCTGGCTCATGGACAAAATCTTTGCTCAAAATGATACCATGTTTGGTTTTTAACATCTTTGTTTGGGTGGTTTATATGTTTCTTCAAATCAATCTCCAGTGGTCAAATACCACTCACATTTTGCTAAGGACCACACCCGATTCTTTGAAATAATTTATATATGAAAGGAAAATGTGTATATTACCTTCCAGGCCATACAATTTGAGAGGAACGAAAAGTTGTTCGTCTGGAACTACAAACAGTTCGTCAAAACGTTGTCTTATCACCTTATTTGATAGCACTGTTTTAAAATGTTCCCGTGGGAAGACTCTTCTCTTCAGTGCTCAAACTCCCTAAGACAGCTTACTCCCCCTGTGCTTGCTTCCCACAGAGGCTTTCGAAATCTGTGAACTGTCATACACTATGGCCATCGTGGATGGGTCAAAATCCACGGGTTGTCATTTTTTCCAAGCATATAATTCAGAGACGATCCGCTATGACACCTGGCGAAAGTTCTACCAATGAAGCACCGGTGTAAACAATTCACAGATGACCCGCTATGACACCTGGCAAAATTTCCACCAATGAAGCACCGGGATTACCCCGGTGCTTCATTGGTGGAAATTTCGCTAGGTGTCATAGCGGATCATCTCTAAATTATATGCGTGGAAAAATGCCCACCCATAGATTTTGACCCGTCCATGATGGCTGTACTGAAATCGGTCCTATTTATTATATCCAGATGAACGGTAAATAGGTTATCTCAAAATTCGAAAATTTATTCTCTGCCTTTTGTTTATTTATTGGGGATTAATGACACTTTTAACAACCCGGATCATGCCAAATTGTACAAATGTAGTTGTAGAGTAAACCAGATTTCTAATATGGAAGCACCCAGGAATGCCGAGTAACTGTCGCACTCTCTATTTTATAATCCTGGCACAAGCAGGGTTAACATTAATGAAGGCAAGTAAACTGAGGGTATACAGTACGTTGACCACAGATGTACAACATGTCAACGTAAAACTTATTTTCAACCGGTGCTAACTGCTTGTGTCATGGTGGTAAATTACAGAGCCCGAAAGTTACTCACCATTGCTCGGTGGTCCTCTATGGGTACTCCGACTCCCTCCGCCCACTGAAGTTATTCGACATGATATGATCCAAACTGTTGAAAGTGCCGTTAAATCCGAATGAACAAACAAACAATCTTAAAACTATACACATTTCACCTTTTATGTATTAAAGATGTAGATGTGTAGGAGTGATCCTTTGCAAAATGTGAGCAGAATATTTTTATGGGTGTCACTGAGCCCTCAAACTTTCACCGTATGGGTTTTGAAGAAAATAGTTTAAAAAATAACTTATCCCGGACTACTGTTCCTATATTTTTAATGTCTGATATAACTTAACTTTGTAAGGATGATTTACACGTTTTTTTTCAAATCGAGACCCTGGGATCGAAGGCAGGGGTGTCATAGGCTCCCTTTGTAAAAACTCCTTGGCCCTTTGCCCCTTAGCACATGTTGTTTGCCGTCTTTTTCCCTTGGTGCATGTTGTTTGCTCCTACCGGATTTATGTGAAGGGAGCATTGCGTGTTTCTATCATAACGTTTCTTATCCAATTGGGGTTAAAAACTCGTCAGGAAACACCTTTCTCTCACACATAACAAATAGCCCTTTGGATGACATTTCCAAAAACATCTGGCGGAAACTGCATAATAAGATTAAACATCATTATTGTACAACACTGCCCCGAGCTTAACATTTGCTAGTGTAAGGGAAATATTAATCTCATGTGGCTTACCTGTAAAAGTTAAGTAATAAACCATTAGCCAGTACATTTTATTCCGTCGCTTCACCGACAGTAGTAGTAGGAGACGTATGGATCGTGCCCGGTTGGCAGGATCTCATGCAGGATCTCATGTGACGTCATAGTCACGTGACCTGGTGGCGCCATGTTTGGTTGTCATGGTAACCCGCGTGAGCGGCCATCTTGTGACGTCATCTCCATAGTGATACGTGATGTGAGTGCGTATGCGCACGCGTGTTGTTAGGGTGGTACGTGTTTCCGTCGACCATTTTGTATACTGGAGGCCGCCATCTTGGTTTCTATGGTAGCACGTGGTTGCTATGTGTCCCAAAGGCTTCTAACAAGACAGGAGTATGTTCGGAGGGTATGTTCCTTTGTAGAAGAGCAAATTCCCGATTTGTAGAATTACCACAGACAACCCGACAATCCCTCCAAATCACCGAAATTGACTTTATTTCCCCATTTTATCGGTATAGCACGTAGTGCTATAGTACCAAGAGGGTACCGGGGGTGCGTTCGATTGAATAGGAGTAATTTTCTGGCTTAGAATATTCCCCATAATCCTCGTTTAATTATCCAAATAGACCCGACCACGCTTACAAACCACCAAAATCTACACGAAACCACCCAAACGGATATGTGAAGCCCCATTTTATCGGCATAACACGTAATGCTATAGCACCGAGATATCTCCTGGGGGTATGTTCTATTGAATAGGAGTGTACAGGACCTGATTTTCCCAGATACCCATTTTAATGCCTATTGCATATGTTTCTCTATCACTAACAGTCTATCCAGTCCAAACTATCTCTGGTTCTCTCGTCCAAGCCTTATAATCACCAGTGCTTGATTTCCCATAATCTGTATGCAGAGTTATCTCCCCTGTGCACAACAAACCCCATATCATTCCCAAAGCCAATAAGCCAAGAGAGTAATTGGTCCATGAGCAATTGCTCGAACGACTCGAAGCTCATCGAGCAAATGAGTCTTAGAGCAATTGCTCGATCGAGTGACTCGACATACTGCTCGAACGATCCGAATCCCATCGAGCAAATGAGCTAATGAGCAATTGCTCGTTCGAGTGACTCGCACATACTGCTCGACGACTCATTTCAGAAAAGTGGATTCCATAGCCACAGGCGTTTTCGAAAAAGGGATTCCACAAATGGGATTCCAAAAAAAGGATTGCTTAAGTGGAATTCCGTCTTATGTCGAGTGACTCGCACATATTGCTCGAACGACTCGAATCCAATCGAGCAAATGAGCTAACGAGCAATTGCTTGATCGAGTGACTCGCACATACTGCTCGACGACTCATTTCAGAAAAAAAGTTATTCCATAGCCACATGCGTCTCCAAAAAAGGGATCATGGTAATGTTGGATCTTCGTTCTGTGCCTTTGTTGTTTTGTATTGGTTGGTCGTCAGTTGTATCTGTTCAGGTTCCTGCAATAATAATTGGTTGTTATCAAGCCCTTTCCATTCCCTCGACTGTTGATGTCAAATCATGAAATCCAAATTTTATGGTATTGAATAGGAATCCCATTTTACAGAATCCCTTTTTAAGAATCCCTTTTTCAAAAATGCCTGCGGCTATGGAATCTCTTTTTTCTCAAATGAGTCCAAGAGTCATTCGAGGAGTCACTCGAACGAGCAGTTGCTCGTTAGTTCATTTGCTCGATGGGATTCCAGTCATTCGAGCAATATGTGCGAGTCACTCGACATAAGACGGAATCCCACTTATGGAATCCCTTTATTGGAATCCCATTTGTGGAATCCCTTTTTTGAAAACGCCTGTGGCTATGGAATCCCTTTTTTCTGAAATGAGTCGTTGAGCAGTATGTGCGAGTCACTCGAACGAGCAATTGCTCGTTAGCTCATTTGCTCGATGGGATTCGAGTCATTCGAGCAAATGTGCGAGTCACTCGAACGAGCAATTGCTCGTTAGCTCATTTGCTCGATGGGATTCGAGTCGTTCGAGCAATTGCTCATGGACCAATTACTCTCTTGGCATATTGGCTTTGGGAATGATATGGGGTTTGTTGTACACAGGGGAGATAACTCTGCATACAGATTATGGGAAACCAAGCACTGGTGATTATAAGACTTGGCCGAGAGAACCAGAGATAGTTTGGACTGGATAGACTGTTAGTGATCGAGAAACATAAGCAATAGGCATTAAAATGGGATTCTGGGAAAATCAGGTCCTGTACTCCTGTTCAATAGAATATACCACCAGGAGATATCTCGGTGCTATAGCATTACGTGTTATACCGATAAAATGGGGCTTCACATATCCGACTGGGTGGTTTGGTGTAGATTTTGGTGGTTTGTAAGCGTGGTCGGGTCTCTTTGGGTAATTAACCGAGGATTCTGGGGAATATTCTAAGCCAGAAAATTACTCCTATTCAATCGAACGCATCCCCGGTACCCCCTTGGTACCATAGCACTACGTGCTATACCGAGAAATGGGGAAATAAAGTCAATTTCGGTGATTTGGAGTGAATGTCGGGTTGTTTGTGGTAATTCTACAAATCGGGAATTTGCTCTTCTACAAAGGAACATACCCTCCGAACATACCCCTGTCTTGTTAGAAGCCTTTGGGATACATAGCAACCACGTGCTACCATAGAAACCAAGATGGCGGCCTCCAGTATACAAAATGGACGACGGAAACACTTATCAAACTAACAACACGTGCTGCGCATGCGCACTCACACCACGTATCACAATGGAGATGACGTCACAGGATGGCCGCGCACGCGGGTTACCATGACAACCAAACATGGCGCCACCAGGTTACGTGACTATGACGTCACATGAGATCCTGCATGAGATCCTGCCAACCGGGCACGATCCATACATCTCCTACATGTACTACTGACAGTGATGTAGCGGCTTTCCTTTTGGGAACACGGCGTGTATATTTTAGCAAGAATTATGCAAGAACGTTATACAATTTCGCCAATATATACAGTGCTTTTTCGGTCTTCCCCAATACGTTCACAACATTAAAGAAGTATTCATTGGAAACGTCTCTTTGAATTTAAGGTAAGACTCTTTTACTTAGTATATTATTTGTATAAAATATTGTAAAGTTTTAGGAATATTACTGATTATTCGTTGCATGTTAGAAATATTTAGACCCAAAGTCGATGAGTTGCAAATGATCGTTAAATTATATTTAAAAGTTGGCGGTTAACCCCTATACAACTGTAAGACAAAAGTCAGCTTTGTGTAAGGAGCTTGGCAAGTAAGAACGCAGCGTTAGTTGTTGGACACATGTCTGCGTTAGCGATTTCGGTTAAAACGTAGTAAAGACAAGCGGCCCCAAGGGGCCTGAGGGCGCTCACCTGACACGGCAGCCTAAATATCAACCCAGAGAATTGACTTCAACAAGTTGCATCTGCTCCTCCTAAGAAAAGCTTATACCAAATATCCAAAGATTCTGACCAGTGGATCTAAAAAAGGGATTTTTAAAGAATATTCCTCATATTGAACCAAGTTATAATTCGGACTCCCACAGGGAGCCCATATATGAACCCAGGGACTTGGCTTTAACAAACTTGAATCTCCCCCCCCCCCCCCCCCCCCAAGGATGCTGCACACCAAATATCAAAACATTCCAACTGCTGGATCTGAAGAAGATTTTTAAAGAAAATTCCTCATTTTGAACTAAGTTACAATTCAAGCTCCCACAGTGAGTCCAAATATGGACCTAGGGACATGGCTTGAACAAACTTGAATCTCACCCCCCCCCCCCCCCCTAAGGATGTTGCATATCAAATATCAAAACATTCCAACTGCTGGAGCTGAAGAAGATTTTTAAAGAAAATTCCTCATTTTGAGCTTAGTTATAATTATGCCTACCACAGTGAGCCCAAATATGAACCCAAGGACTTGGCTTGAACAAACTTGAATCTCGACCCCCCCCCCCCCCCCCCCCCCCCCCCCCCTAAGCATGGTGCATACCCAATATCAAAAGATTCTGCCTGCTGGATCTTGAGAAGAAGATTTTCAAAGAAATTTGTCTGAAATGCACTAAGTTCGAATTCGAGATTCTATAGTGAGCCCAAATCAATCTAGGGAGCCGATTTGAACAAACTTGAATCAGATCCACTCCACAATGTTGCATACCAAATATCAAAAGATTCTGCCTGCTGGATCTGGAGAAGAAGCTTTTTAAAGAAATTTGCCTGAAATGCACTAAGTTCGAATTCGAGCTTCTATACTGAGCCCAAATATGAATCCAGGGGCCGATTTGAACAAACTTGAATCAGATCCACCCCTCAATGTTGCATACCAAATATCAAAAGATTCTGCCTGCTGGATCTGGAGAAGAAGATTTTTTAAGAAATTTGCCTGAAATGCACTAAGTTCGAAATCGAGCTTCTATACTGAGCCCAAATATAAACCCAGGGGGCCGGTTTGACAAACTTGAATCAGATCCACCCCACAATGTTGCATACCAAATATCAAAAGATTCTGCCTGCTGGATCTGGAGAAGAAGTTTTTTGAAGAAATTTGCCTGAAATGCACTAAGTTCGAATTCGAGCTTCTATACTGAGCCCAAATATAAATCCAGGGGGCCGATTTGAACAAACGTGAATCAGATCCACCCCTCAATGTTGCATAACAAATATCAAAAGATTCTGCCCGCTGGATCTGGAAAAGAAGATTTTTTAAGAAATTTGCCTAAAATGCACTAAGTTCGAATTCGAGCTTCTATACTGAGCCCAAATATAAACCCAGGGGGCCGATTTGAACAAACTTGAATCAGATCCACCCCACAATGTTGCATACCAATTATCAAAAGGTTTTGCCTGCTGGATCTGGAGAAGAAGATTTTTTAAGAAATTTGCCTGAAATGCATTAAGTTCGAATTTGGGCTTCTATAGTGATCCCAAATATGAATCCATGGGGCCTATTTGAACAAACTTGAATCAGATCCACCCCACAATTTTGCATACCAAATATCAAAAGATTCTGCCTGCTGGATCTGGAGAAGGAGATTTTTTAAGAAATTTGCCTGAAATGCACTAAGTTCGAATTCGAGCTTCTATACTGAGCCCAAATATGAATTTAGGGAGCCGATTTGAACAAACTTGAATTAGATCCACCCAACAATGTTGCATACCAAATATCAAAAGATTCTGCCTACTGGATCTGGAGAAGAAGATTTTTTAAGAAATTTGCCTGAAATGTGTCATAGAGTAATATTTTTTAGTCGTAAAAATATTAAGAAATGTAAAGTTATATTTTAGTAATATTATTTAATTAAAGTAAAATTAGGTTCCAATAAAAAGTCCTAAACAAACATACAACAGTGTAAAGTAAATGAATCAAATTTAGCAGTCTACAAGCTGGTAAGCAGGTGACAGCTTATCATGGCAGATTATCCTGTTGAGTTATGCTATTAATCTTGGCATCGCACAGAGGGCGATTTAGAGCTTGGTACACTGACACTGGCTTATCAAAAGAAAATATGTAAGGCTTAATCATGCTGTATTGTTGTGGCGCTACTCAGCATAGGTAAATAATAGATGTCTTTGTGTTCTTACATTGTAAAAACATGAGTAACCCCTGGTAGAGGTCTGTTTACTTGACAACTCAGCTCACCTCCCAAAAAGAGAATATAAGCAGAAGACTTGCACTTGGACTCCGAGGTGCTAACACCTGATCAATGGAGCTCCCACTGGTAATCCAAGCGACACTTGTCAGAGTGAAGGCTACCCTTGCCTCCACCTGGAGTATCCAGGTGCTCAAGGGTAAAATTCACCTGACAGTGGATTTTGATAAAGAATCGGAACCGCCGTCCTCGGAGAGGTGTAGCACCTTTCGCGAGGGGATTTCCCCTCACACTGGTCACCCTCCTAGTGACACGGAAAAGCTGGATGAAGGCAGCCGGAGTAGTACAGCCACAGCCACCATCAAGAAGAAGAGAATAAGAAAGAAGGGACCCTCCGCTAGACGACGAGATGCCCGCCGAATGACGGAGTTCCTAGAGAAGAAGAAGAAGGAAAAGGAAGAGAAGGAGGCAAGTGAGGGCGTCAAGGGGACAACGCCTGTCACCCCTGAACAACCCTTGTCCAGCCCGGCACCCCTCTCCCAGGAGGAGGGTCCGGAGAACCATGGGTCGTCAGGTGACAGTTCATTCTCCAGCTCATCAGACTCTTCATCTGAAGAGGAGATGGAGGAGGATGCTCTGTCAATGGAGCAGGAAGCTGTCTCTCATGACGCACCTTTCACCCCTCCAGCTCTTGCTTCTCCAGCTTCTTTGGACCAGGAGTCCGACCAGGAGGAGAGCTTCCCGGAGTCCGCGGAGGCATTCCTTGGGGAGGAGATCGAGGACGATAACACCCGAGCCACAGTCCAAGACAACTACAGCTTCTATGTATCCAAACAATTTCCAGCACACTCAGTCAGGACAATCCTCACAATAAATTTAAAAAACTATAGGAAACCTCAAGAAGAAACAGCAGCTAGGACCAGGCCATTCACTACCAAGGAACCTACTAATCCTCCAGATCCAACAACGCCAACAACTATCTCTCCAACACATCCTCCTCCCACCAAGAAAAACCGCAGGAGACACAGACGCCGCTGAACACCTTTACTCTTTCCCTCCTCTGCCACGCTCTGACATGACAAAACCATACAGTCAACGAGGGTCGAAAGGGGCTTGTTCCCCAATTCCGTCCCTGCGCGCCTTCGGCGCGCGAAACCATTCATTCTCTTGGTCAATCATTGATTGACCATCACACATTTCATTCGCTCTGACCATTCGCACCTCTGAACTCAGAGTGCGAGCATCCTAATTAGAATCTCAATTATGGAAACACTGGAACTACCAGCGCGACTGAAGAAAACGATAGCAGCTCTGGGCGTCTCTTGCCCTGTCACCTGGACTATCCAGGAGACAGGCAAGAGCGTCCATCTATCTCTTGAGTTCAAGATCGAGGAAGATAAGAAATCACCACCCTACTCGGGGAGAGGTAGTACCTTTGATGAGAGGATCCCCTCTCACACTGGTCCTCACCCGAGTAGGTCTGGAGGCCCTGAAAAGAGAAAGAGAAAAAAGAAGAGCCCGTCCACCAAGCGGAGGGATTCCCGACGCTTGGAGGCATTTTTGGAGATGAAGAAAGAGAAAGGTGAGGAAAAGAAAGAGCCAGAGGCGGCCACCACTTCCCCTCCCACTCCCACAGACAGCCCCATCCAAATGCCGGCTTCCCAGTCGGTATTGTCGGATGTGGAAGAGTCTGTGGAGACTGAGGTGGAAATGGAAGCTGCCCTCTCGCCTCTTCCTGATCCCCACTCGCCTCTTCCTTCTAAACTAGAATGCCAGGACGCGGACGACAGAATAGAGATACAAGGGGTCCTTCACAGGCAAAAGATGGACAGGCAATACGAAGAATTCCTCCAAAAAGTCGAAGAAGCCCAAAAACTAATAGACGCCAGAAATCAACAACAACAAAAGACTCAGCAATCACCCACAACCACTCCAGACTCGGCTAGGACCAGACCCTACAAAACTCAGCAACCACCATCAGGCAGCCCACCAACAACACCAACTACCACTGTCTCTCCTTCCAAACCCCCACCTCTGAAAAAGAAGCAGAAAAGACACAAGCGCCGCTAACAACCCACAACTTCTCCTCCTTTACCACGGTCTGACACTTTGAAATTCTACAGCTAATGAGGGTCGAAAGGGGCTTGCTCCCCAAATCGTCCCTGCGCGCCTTCGGCGCGGAAAAACCATTTGATTTGGTCAATCAGTAAGGAAACAAGAGAGAAGGGACAGAGAGAACGCAGCCAGAAGGGGAAACAAGGTAAGTCAGAGTCTTTCTACTTACTCTAGTGTGGGGGGAGATGATAGGGCAAGCAGTACCAGTCCAGACTGTGGGGGGTATATTGCAGCTCAGTTCTTGGAGGAACTCAGAGGCCTTAAAGAACAGATTGCCCATCTGACAAAAAAAAACTAGAAGAGAAGGAGGCCAAAATTGAGGAAAATGAGGCCTTTATTAGGGATCACACCTACTGAACCCACTAAGCAGAAAGAGTCAGACATTCAGGCTAAAGGTGCCTCTGTGCACAAGACTTACGCTGAGGCGGCGGGGGGGGGGGGGGCGTCAAAGCAGCACATGAGGTGTCTGCAATGGGCACACTGAGTGCCGAGTCCCCAGTAGTCTCGGTTGACTCTGATTTACTGGATCCCGCTGATCCACTGAACAGCAAGGCCTCCTGTCCTGATAAGGATATAGCGGAAATGTTGGCCACGCCGACAGGTCTGGGCGATAGCCTGCCCCAATCTTCAGACCACTGGGCCAGCACCACCACGACCACTAAAACACCCAACAAAAGAAAGAAAATAAGTATGGAGCCTGAGGTGGAAACACAGGAGTTAGCGGATGAGGAGGGGTTCATTCACACTGTTGATAGACAGCCGAAAAAAGTGAGGAACTGCCCCTCCTCCCCCTCTGACTCCTCTGCCTCCACCTCCGGTTCAGGATCTGGTCCAATCTCAGCCTCAAAGTTAATAACCGCACCTAGTATACCGCCGCTCATGGAGAGATCCTGGAATAAAGTTGTAGCCAGTAATACAAACAATCTTAATCAAAACTCTAACATCAATAGGGGGAAACGGACTCTACCCGCTTCCACCAGTGCCGTAAGCAAAAACGGAGGTAGGAATAGCCAGAGAGACAACAAAGATCACAGTTCCCCTAGATTTGTAGTTGTAGTCACCAGGGTTCACCCCGACACGCCCAGGGAACTCATTAATCAGGGGCTACAGAACTGCAAATGGGAAAGATTTACGTCAAAGGCCACAGGCAAGGCGACGTGGAAAATAAAAGCCGTATGCCCCAATCAGGAAACCAAATCAGGAATACTAGCCAACGGAATAATCATTAACAATAGACGGCACGTTGTGGAAGAATACAGATATAATCCTCCCCCGATTCAGTGCCACAAATGTCAGAAGTTCGGACACACGGCCAACAAATGCAGAGGGATCCTAACCTGCATGAAATGTGGAGGTAATCACCTCAGCAAATCATGCAGATTAGAATCCCCCTCCTGCCCCAATTGTAAAGGAAACCACCCAAGCAGCTACCGAGGATGTCCCCATTATAAGAAGGTTAAAACAAGCATAGAACTAAAAAACCTACACTTAACCAAGCCTGAAAACGCCTCATCCCCCCATGTCTTCTGCTCCCTTATCGCGGGCGCACTCTACTCAGTTTTACAAAAACATGTCAACACCAATTTGGGTGACATCTCCAAGATGTCAGCCGATCCGCGTCCCGACTCTTCAAGACCCAAATCTCCGAATCCTTAGTAAAAGCCGCTATCAACACTAATTAAAACTAACGACTATCCGTATCTGAACACCGTAACTAAATATCAACACCACCATGAATAAGTTACAAATAGCCGTGTGGAACGCTAGAAGCGTTACTAATAAAAAAACTTCAAATGAGCCGATACTTCGAAGACACAGACATTGTCAGTATCTGCGAAAGTTGGCTTCAACCCAGCAAAAAATTTTCAGTTAGCGGGTTCAGCACTATTAGAAGAGACCGACAAATCACCAAAGGTGGAGGCGTCGCTCTTCTAATAAAGCAGAACATCAAAACTAAAACAATAAAAACAAATCACCTCGATGCAGAGGTGATTGCAACTGAAATCACAGTCGACAATAAAAACATCGCTATTGTCTGTTATTATAACGACCCAAGCAAAATTGTTTCTGACACTGTCTTTGATTTCTTTACGAGGAAATACAAACACTGCATTTTCCTCGGCGACTTCAATGCCAAACACCTGTACTTTGGCTGCAACAAAACCAGCCCCAACGGTGAAACCCTACTCGAAATAACAAAAAAAACATAACCTCCATGTGGTTATGAACGAAAACTCAGCAACCTATATCAGTAACAACCCACTATTTTCATCGGATATCCTCGATCTAATTATCGCTAGTGATTCCCTGATAAACCACATCGATGACCACTGGGTCGGCGATGATGACTTAGGCAGCGATCACCTCCCGGTCCATGCCTCACTGCAGCTAGGCAATGGCCCACTCAGGTACCCCCCCCCCCCCCCCCCCCACCACTCTCCGCAGAAATTTAAAAAAAAATTAATTGGAACCTCTATCGTGACATCGTCGATGTCAAACTCACAAACACCCCCCCCCCCCCCATCCAATGCAGCCACACTCTCACTAATCAAAACCAAACGGAAAGCTCTTCGAGCTCTTAAAACCGAAACTGACCCCGGTAACAAAGCTGACCTCAAAAAAACATACAACCGCCTTCATGGCGAGGTCAAAAAAGCCCTCCAAGCTGAAAAACAAGCCAACTGGGAAAAGGCAACAGCCGATCTAAACGGAGTCCAGGATGCCAAAAAATTCTGGGGCTCTTTCAAAACCTTAACTGGGCAAAAAAAACAAAAGCCGCAAAGCCGCAGGAAAACCTCTTAAGAAGGAAGACGGTTCCTTCACGCGCACCGACAAAGACAAGGCCGACACCTTTGCCGACCTCCTAAGAAAAACGCATCGCCCGCATCAAGGTGCGGGCAACGATGACGCCGCCATAAACGCCATTGATGACTTCATCAATGGACACCCTGATATCTACCGTGACCCCAAATTCGATAACGAGCCAGAAGACGGGGATGACGATGACCTCGTCATCCCCATCACTAATGACGAAATCATCAACGTCATAAAAAAAATGCAAAAATTCTTCCTCACCCGGTGAAGACGAAGTAAGCTTCAAAATTCTAAAACAAAGCCCATACTCCCTAATCGAAAAACTAAACAAACTGTTCAACGCATGCCTCACCCATGGCTACTTTCCCAAATGTTGGAAAAAAACCATCGGTGTCATGATACCAAAACCGGACAAGGGCCCCTCCGATCCAGCCAGCTACCGCTCAATCAGCCTACTCAGCTGCATTGGTAAGACATTCGAACGAATCCTTACCAATCGGTTCAGGGGGCACCTTGAAGACAACGATTTTTTTAATAAATGGCAAAGAGCCTATAGAAACCGCAAAGAAGGCATCGAACATGTCTACCGACTAGTGACCCAAATGAAAACTGCTATCAACAATCAGCAAATAGGCGCGGCAGTCCTGCTAGACGTCAAAAAAGCATTCGACTCTGTTTGGCATAATGGAATGCGCTACAGATTATCAAAAATGAAACTCCCCAAGAAACTGCTCAGATTACTATCCTCTTTCTTAAATGATCGCGAAATTAAAGTCAGAGTGAACAATGAAATGTCTGACAGTGTCCCCCTTGAAGCAGGCACCCCCAAGGATCCGCCCTAAGCCCCCTCCTTCACATCTTCTATGTTAATGACCTTAACTTCTCGGAGGATCGTGTTCAAGTCTCCCAATTCGCGGATGATAAGGGCCTCTGGGACTCTAACAATACGGTCAATCTGCTCCAAAACCCCCTGCAACGCGCTCTCGATGACCTAGAACAATGGTGTGCCAAATGGAGAATTAAGCTAAACGCCAATAAAACACAACGAATCACCTTTACTCGCAAGACAACTAAACGGGATTTTGACCTAAAACTTATGGATAACACCCTCCCAGAATGCAAAGAAGCGAAATTCCTGGGCATCACCATTGACCAAAAACTGTCCTTCAACAAACATACCGACGACATGGCGAAAAAAGCTACCAAACGAATTAACTTACTGAGAATGCTTAAGGGAACTTCATGGGGGGGCAACCAGTCCACCCTACTCAAACTATACAAATCCTTTGTGCCCAGTGCTCGAATACGGTGCAATCATTCTAACTGACCTCAACCAAACTAATATGGGAAAACTCCAGAGGGTCCAAAATCACGCGCTTAGAGTTGCACTCCGCGCCCCATGGGACACACCCATCAAAACACTCCACGATAGGGCCGATATCCCCACCATTAAAGACCGCCTAGCCACCCTGGCCGCGAAAAATCATGACCGGTTAGCCGACAGCGAACTAATCTCCGAACTTGGAACAATTTGCGTAAGCCGACAAAAGCCCCAAAATTGTAACCAAAACTAAGACCGCTCGAATAAAAACTAGGGAATGACAAGGTGAACCAACAGGCAGAAAAACAGCTTAACTGTGGCCTTCTACCAGAAAGGGCTGCCTTCACCGACTCAAGTAAAATTACATCAGGATTAAATATTGTTAAAAACTAAATAAATAGGGAATGAGAATGTGAATAAACAGGCAGAAAAACAGCTTAACTGTGGCCTTCTACCAGAAAGGGCTGCCTTCACCGACTCAACTAAAAGTTACATCAGGATTAAATACTGTTATAAAAACTAAATAATAAATAGGGAACGATTGGGGTCCCAAGCACGAGAGTATGTTACTGCGCTTACGAATGTAAAGATTCGTGCATTTCATACTCTCCCCCATAGCGACAAGCATACACACACACAGCAGAATACCACACGGGGGGGGGGGGGGGGGGGGGGGGGGCTGGGTCCCAAGCACGAGAGTATGTTACTGCGCTCACGAATTTAAAGATTCGCGCATTTCATACTCTCCCCCACATACACAGCACATACCACACGGACACGCAACTTAAGAGGTGCTACTTTTATCTTTACAGTTTACATATTCTAATGAAAACTAATTCTACCTTCTTCTTTTAAGCAGGTACACAGAAGATGTTTTTTTGACCAGCACCCCAATAACCGCTACAGACAGTCTAACCGTTATGGAAACAGTCACCCCACGGTTCCTGAACATCCTCCGCCCAATCCCTAAAAGTGGTCAACCACTTTAAGGGAGGCGAGCGTTGGTCCTGCGTCCCGCCTCTGCCCCTTTTTGTAAGCGCATTGCGCATCTTTTTATCTCAACCCAATAGGATTACAATGCAGGCCTGCCCCCGAACCAGGGAAGTTCGGGTCTTCTTCTTGGTGGTCCTCGAATGGGGTCGTTGTTGTTTCTTTTAAAGACATCCTATCAAACAGAGACAGCCTGAGACAGATTATACTTGCCAGTGATGGCCATCACTTAAAATCATCTCCAAAGTGGCAGATTATACTTGCCCGAAAATCTAAATAGACTGCACCCTCGGGGAGAGGTAGTACCTTTGTGAGAGGACCCAACCTCCCACACTGGTCCTTACCCGAGGGTTCAACCGACATCAGTCAACGAGACCGCCTACCCACAACTGGAGACACCTGCCGAGTACCGGATCCTTTTCCTCCTTCAGCACGCCTAGACATGTGACAGTCATCATATACAGTTACAGAGGGTCGAAAGGGGCTTGTCCCTCATACCGTCCCTGCGCGCCTTCGGCGCGCGAAATCATTTCGTTCGTTCGTTCGTTCGTTCGTTCGTTCGTTCGTTCGTTCGTTCGTTCGTTCGTTCGTTCGTTCGTTCGTTCGTTCGTTCGTTCGTTCGTTCGTTCGTTCGTTCGTTCGTTCGTTCGTTCGTTCGTTCGTTCTGGCCAAATCACCATCAGTAGTTTGACCAGTGCATGTAAATACATATCTGACGTTATATATTCTTTTTCATTGAAGGTGAGTCTAGTTGTTCAGTAATTTATTTGTATTTCATTTTAGAACCCTAAGTCAATAGGCGCTTGGCATGCACACACATATATTCTGTTGGAACTGGCTAAACATTCTTTGAATGTTTGGCGAGTTTCAATGGATAAACAATACATTTTGGGCTATGGAAGAGTTAGTTCGAAAAATCATTTCGTCAATAATGTGTATATAATTGTAAGTAGTTTGAGAAGTGAAAATACCTACTTGTGAACATTCACCAGTTAAAATTCGTGAATGCCATGGAGTATGTGTCTGTGTATTTATTTTAATTATCGAAATGCAAATCTTGAGAGTTATGACATATACGTTGTTTTAAACTCAAATTATTAGCAGCTTTAAGCAAGTGTTTATTAATCATTTATATGTTCCGCAGAAGTTCGCAAGATCAATGGAGCTCTGGTGAACTTCTGTTAAACATAAGCACGTGCTAGGCCATGGTGTTATATTTTAGAATAACACAGGGCAAAGTGAGTTAGCTCTTGGAGGTCATATTGAAGTATTAATTGGCAAGAATTATAATTATTTACTCGCGGGAAAAACGAGGCACTGTTGATATCCAGAAATGTGGATACAGAATAATAATTTGATAGGAATCTTTTGATATTAGACAAGGAGCTTGCCAAAATGTTTAAAGTTGTCTAACAGGCAAATGAGGTAATAGGAGCCTTGACTTGTCCTTTATTTCTTAAGAAGCTGTAAAAATAAAAACTGTATATGTTCTTGCAGTATTGTTCGAAGGAGGCAAATCTGAGGAAGAGCTACTGAAGCTCTATCCTAAGATTTGCCAAAACAAAATATTTAGTGCAGAGTGTGTGTTGCAAAAAATGAACTTAGGTATTTATTTTTATATAAACAAACTGGTTTACTTATTTTGCCTAAAGGTTAGAGTCCAATTCTCATGTGGCCGTAACCAAATAATAAATTGTAGCTCATGGAGCTTGTCACAATATAGAGCTCGGGGAGCTTGACACAGTGTGTAACTCAAGGAGCTTGCTGCAGTAGAAATATATGTTCTCGTCTTGTTTCACAAGCTAATGAAGCGAATGGAGCTGAGACTCCGTTTCCTTTATTTGCTTGGAAACGAACATGCCAGTATAGCCAAAGTTATTAGTGTTTATGGTCACTTTTATGTGGACTTCACCGTTTGGAATTGCCATTCACATAATTGTATTTTAGTATTGTTTCTCTGGATGACGCAGCAAGGGGAGCCTGCTACGGCTCTTCTTCCTTCCTCTGCTTGGAAACAATCTGAATACATCGGCGCAAAGAGCTTACTGCTGAACAAAAAAAACTCAACTAGTCTTGTTTTGCAAGCAAGCGAAGTAAATGGAACCTTTGGCCCTATTTCCTTCACTTGCTTGAAAACAAGGCAACCTGTTTTAATTCTTATGTTTATGTCCAAAATGTGGACTCGGTTCCAAGGCAAGCTGACATGAGTAATTTAATTAGGCAACAACAAATTTGTGTTGGTTCAGTCTAGAATTCGCCTCACTTGTTCACGTTGCCTTAGTCGGCCGTGTGGACAAGTGTGCTGGCCGTCCCTAGGCTTGGGATGGCTGCTCTTATCTTGACGTTATAATATTGCCTTAATTGTTACACTGCCAAAATGTATAGAACCATATGTTGCTTTAACCCTGAGGGTACAAGACACAGATCCCTAAGGGACACTTTGTAAGTTGTGTCTTTATACCTGTATTCAAATCACCATCAGTAGTTTGACCAGTGCATGTAAATAAATATCTGACGTTATATATTCTTTTTCATTGAAGGTTATCCCAGAAACAACACCCCCCCCCCCACACCCCCCACCCCCCCCCCCCCAATAAAAAAAGACCCTACAATAAATGCATTAATTTCGAATTCGGGCTTCTATAGTGAGCCAAAAAATGAATCCAGGGGGCCGATTTGAACAAACTTGAATCAGATCCACCCCACAATGTTGCATACCAAATATCAAAAGATTCTGCCTGCTGGATCTGGAGAAGAAGATTTTTGAAGAAATTTGCCTGAAATGCACTAAGTTCGAAATCGGGCTCCTATACTGAGCCCAAATATGAACCCAGGGGGCCGATTTGAACAAACTTGAATCAGATCCACAATACAATGTTGCATACCAAATATCAAAAGATTCTGCCTGCTGGATCTTGAGAAGAATGTTTTTCCCATTGCCTACAGTGTTAAAAAGTGCTGACTCAGCACTTTTTCAAAGTCCTGAAAAAAGTACCTTGTGATCAAACCGATAGGGATTTTTTTTAACCATTCTATTCTATTGGATAAAAGTAAGCTTTATACAAAATAAGAATTCTCTGTGCCGTGTAGTTTTGGAGATATGGCAGTTTTAAGGTTTTTCCTATTTTTAGCCCCCGAGGTTCCCACGGGACAATGAGAATTTTTTTTTGCATCAATCAACTACTTATGACCAATTATCATCTCATATCAAATTTGGTTCAAATCGACCTCACGGTTCAGAAAAAAGAAATTTTAGGCGTGGCAAAAATTTTTGCCCTCCCATAACAAAGGCAAATAATGCCCAACAAACTTCTCTAGAACAAATTTGATTCTACACCTCAAAAGGAAGCCGCATACCAAATATCAAGTCTCTGCTACTGTTGGTTCATGAGAAGAAGATTTTCAAAGATTTTGGTGGTCCCACCCAGGAGGAGGGGCAACTTCATTTGAACAAATCTGAATTGATATTAGGTAATAAAAATTTACCCAACATTTGAAAAATATTGGGCTAGTGGTTTCTTCTGAGAAGTTGGTTTTGTAAAGTTTACGCCGGACGACGACGGACGACGGACATCGGACGACGGACGACGGACGGACGACGGATGGACGACGACGGAAAGCGATTAGTAAAGCTCACCTTGAGCTTCGCTCAAGTATAAATCGGTGGCTCGCTGGGAGAGAGAGCTATCAGCTCGCTGCTCAAGCAAGGAAAAAGCCGTTTCGTTAAGACTAAAGAGCTCAACCGTTTAACAGAATAATTATGAAAGTAAATAAATAATAGTACAAAAAGGTTGCCGACAGAAATTTATGTTTAAGTAAAATAATAGATGAAACGGTCACGAAACTGCACTCAAGTTCATATTTATTTATGTCAGGGTACATGATGTAAATAAGTTATATTTGAATTATCAAATGTTTGTGTAATCCGAAAACTGAAATAGCACTTTATTAGAAAACATGGAATTTGACTTGTTAGAACTCGATTGAACGAGCTCTCTGAGCTCGGTCAAGCGAGGTATGACTGGTAAATTTCCCAAACAATAGTTTACGGTAAAGTTCTTACTATGAAAAAAGTTGTTTGCTAGCATATTTTCACTTGCATACCTACTGGCGTATTTGACTTGTTATACATTGACTGAACAAGCTCTCCGAGCTCGTTCAGTGATGTATGATTGGCCAAATCACGAAATTTAATAGATACATGCAGAGTTCTCTCAACTTGCCTGACAGTACCCCTTTTCACACATGTATCGAATTATAGGGTTGCATGTTTTAAGGGAATAATTGTATGGCGCCCGGCTCTTAATAATCCTTGAGAACGCATTTTGTTCATCTGTGACAAAAACCACGTGACTGGTCTTTTGTCTCAGATAAATGAAAGCGTGAAGAAGGGGTGTAGTTGAGAATGTTTGAGAGATATTTTCTGGTGCGCCTGTGCACCATTCACACACATACAATGTTGTTAATATAATAATCATAATCATGTATTACTCTGTGCCTCTCAGCTGCGAGCGAGTTTACTAATTCCCAACCTTTATCCAAAATATTCTTATATAATTTGTAAAATACGTTCACAACATTAAAGAAGTATTCACTGGAAACGTCTCTTTGAATTTAAGGTTTTACACCCATTACCATGAGGACCAGAACCGCCCAAGCCCAATAATGTACACCCCAAGAAACAAAGTTATTATATTTGCTCTATCCACCAATCCGTATTGCCTACGTACGTACTACATACCATACGTGCATGCGCCTGTATTGTCGTGTATGCATTTTACCCCATAACGTAGTGAAAGTATATAGGAATCGTAGAGTTGTTAATAGTCCGACAGGCGGATGGGTAAGCTTGCAGTATCTGGAAGAAAATGGTTTTTGTCGTTTCTGTAGTAGTCATTTTTGGCGCTGAATCCGAATCTGAATGATGTCACCATGTAAACCTTGGGCAACTCGAGATATTCAAGATGGCGTCCAAGATGGTCACCACAAAACACTATTTTCAAAAATTCGCTTGCATACCACGACGAAACTTACACAACATACATACCACCATTAGAGAGCGTGTCACATATAAAATATTCTACCGACCCACCAAAATCAAGGTCACAGATACTGGTCATCACATGGAATGGAAATGAACATCAACTTGTTCATGTTCCTATCGTAACTTACTAATGGGAAGATATATCATAAAGAAACTATATACGTACTACCACTATACGATGTGTCACTTATAAAATTCACAAGCGAGGTGCCTTTTGAGTTCAACCCATGGAATGAGTATTCACAAATGTTTCGCGTCCTGCCCAAAACGTTTTCGTGGAAGTAGATATCGCAATGAAACTTACACAACATATGGACCACAACTAGACTTGTGCGTCGCAAGCAAAATTCAAGATCGACATACCAAGGTCAATGTCATAATTAGGGTCCATACATGGAATGAACATGCACATCAACGTTTAGTGTCCGGGTCATAACCTTTTAATTGGAAGAGATATCATAATGAAACTTACACGACATATGTACCACCATTAGATGCCGTGTTGCGAACAAATTTCACGATTAGCCCCTCAAGGTGAAGGTCACAGATAGAGGTCAACACGTGGAATCAACATACACATCAACGCTTTAGTGTCTGGGCCATGATGAAATTTACACAAAACATGGATCACTACTGGAAAGTGTGTCACATATACAAATTAACGACTGCCCCACCAAGGTCAAGATCACAGATAGAGGTCAATACATGTACAACCTTATAGTGCCCCCCCCACCCCCCCACCCCACCACCCCTTCATTTCTTACATTTTAGGAGAAGGTGAAATAACAATGAAACTTATACAACATACGTACCACCACCTGGCGATGTGTCGCTTACAAATTTTTCCTACACAATTTGCGACTTTGGGGCACGTACCGAAATATTGGATGTTTCTAGTGGCCATCTTATATATGAATATCTCTAGTTTCCCAGAGTAACAATCAATCATATTCGGATTCATGGCAAAATGTTACCATAGAAACGACCAAAAAACCATTTACTTGTCGACATTGCAAGGTTGACCCCAAAATGATCATTTGGCTACTGGACTATAAAGAAGTACAACACCATGAATCAGACTTCATTGAAATAATGTGTTGATCACATAATTTCCATCCAACAGCCCATTACGGAAATATCGTTCGTAACACTTCTAATAACGTCAACGTCGTAGCATTGTGAGTTGGTTAGTTTCAGAAGTAAGTGTAATCTTTCCATCAGCTAACTGATTACCCGACACGAATAGCAGACGACAAAAAAAATCTAATTAACTAAAGCACTTTATTAATTTTTTGTCTTGAAAACATAGAGTATGATCCCTCATTGGAACGAGTTCGACTAGCTCATTCCAATGAGGGTCATAAGCTATGTTTACGCAGCAAAAATTGAAAAATAATATCATTGCGTTGGCGATTTTTTGTGAACACAACCGTTACGTTAGTTAACGGGTTTAATTACCCATTAGGTTATAAGATTAATCTCAAAATCGTCATGATTTGATACCATATTTCTGAAGTTCGGTCACTAAAATAGATCTGATCCTCTGTAAGCATCGAGTCGTATCAATTTGACGGAACTGGGTTCAGAAATTTCATATCATATCGCGACTTATTAGAGGTCCTGTTTTTACGAATCAGTATCTGCTTATTGAAATCAAAGTACACTGGTGTAGCAGACGTACAAAGTAAAATAAAATATTTTAGTAGATTGGACAAGTGATATATTCCAGAAGATTTAATCTAAACATGGGCGACGGATTATTTAAGGGCCAGACTGCTGCTAGGCCATAATATCGTCGAATTCCTTGGTGGTTTAAGGGTTTATGGTGAATGGTATGTGAGTGTACAAGAAGAGAGGAGTATATATCGCTTGTGAGATTGGTAATCGACTATAACACCCGACTCATTTTGTCTTTTCGGGGTTTATACCTAACTCGGGATACTTATGAGGTGTGTGAATGCATTCAAACTCATGCCCGCATTTTAAATTCTGTTATTGCTAATAAATGCGCAACAGAAGAAAAAAAAGTCCAACTTCGATTGGTGCACCCACTGTTTCAGACCATTCGTGACCATGACGACTTGACTCCAAACATCTTTTAGATTAGATTATGTTAAATTCTAATACTATTGTATTCTTGGGGGTCTCTCAAAATAAGGGATGTAACCAGGTGGGGCGTATTTCAGTTACCAACAACAGATTGCCCAAGAGATGCTGGCAAATCCTCGCCGGTGCCAAGTCAAGCAAAGCACCCTGTCTCGACGGAGTGAATAGTTGCAAGCAAGAGGCTCCAAGGAGCTTTCATTGCTCCTCCGAAAAAGTTATTTAACCCATTATCTAATACGAAAAGCTGACGACACTAGCAAATAAAATTCTTGAATAACTAAATTTTCAGATTTTGCGTCACAAACATAGCTTATGACCCCCATGGAACGAGCGCAACGAGCTAGTTCCAATGAGGGGTAATAAACTATGTTTTTGTTTTGAGACAAAAAAAAAATGAAAAAAATAATGAAATTTGATTGGTAATTTTTGTGAATAGCGCTGGCCTGTTTGGGCGGTTATTTTGGGTAAAGGGTTAAAGAAGAACTCAAGGTCACGATCAGTACCCCTGGTTAGTTAACACTACAGAGGAATAAAATCATGTAATGCTGGCTATTTTGCGTAATTTATGCACGAGAGAAAACCCCGTATACGGTGCTATTTATATTGTTCTAGTTGTTTTCCTTACCGAGCATAATCAAAATCGGAAACAGCGTTTGTTGGTTCTTGCTGGGTCGAAAAAATGGTGAGATATACGGCCTCCATTCAAATTTTATAAGGAATACGACGCTGTTGTGAGCTGTTTGTTTACCCACTAACTTTTTGTGAAGTTTGCGTGCAGACTACCACCGATTAATTCGCTCACAAAGGTGTACTGACATTCTTTCGTATCCCAGCTATATAGATATTCCGATCATTAAATATCAATTCGCCCTGAAAACATCGAGATATTAACACAATTCGTGTAACTACGTGATGTTATTACAAAACTCCAGCTGCAATAAGTCTTCATTCACTTCATTCATAATCAAGTCTGGAAATAAAATCGTTGTCATATGCAGAATGGGATCAACGGGGGTGAATTTGGTAATAATACCCTGTACAACATGGTAGGATTATTAAATTTATCCTCTGTGAACCTCAATCTGAATAAAGGTCTCAGGCCTAAACTGAAAGATGTACCCAGAGGATAAGCTGGGGATTCTAGCCCACTGTATGGGATACCATCAGCAAATTCATCCTCTGGGGACCTCATTGCTTATTTCCAGGCTTCTTCATAATCACTCAGTAAACAAACATGTGCAATATTATTCCTAAAGTCATTCAAGATTTTGTGAAATCAAGTTTTGATTGGAAACATTTCTTGTGTTGATTCGAGTACAGTGAAAGTTTATTTTGTTTTTAGATTCAGTCGTCTGGAATATATCAGGTGGTCGGAATGTGAAACCGGGGTTCGTTTTTCCGATCAACTGAAATATTTCAAACGAGTGGATCTAAACATAGCCGATAGACTGTTTAAGGATTTGAGTAGTTCAGACCATAACAGCGTTAAATTCCTTATAGAATATAGCTGGTGGCTGGAGAACGTGGGAAAATTGTTGAAATAGAAGAAGTAGACTGACTGATGACCACACCGTTCCATGTCAAAAAAGAGAGACAATCAATTGGGTATGCATACAATTGGTGACATACAATTGCAAAGCGTGATGAGGCACGAAAGAATGTAGTCAGCTGTTTCAGGGGTATAAAACATTTATCTGTGATCACAACCATTCCATCCCCTCTTCTCTCTTCCCCGTGCCCATACACTGTTATACATACAGTACATTCGCCATGGACTGGTCGTAATCCACGCGTGGACAGTGATGTCCACGCATGCGTTTACCAGGTAATAATGAAAGTGTCAATGACACTGTAGCTTAACTTGATTGTGTGTTGTGTTTGATGAAAAGGATAATGTTCAATGTTTATGAAAGGATTATGAAATACGGCAAAAATTGTGATAATTGAGAATATGTTAATTTCTGTTCCCTGTATGCTATGTTTTCAATAAAAAATAATTTGAGGTGTAGATTGTACTAAAGAAGCGAGGGGTGGGTTAATGTGGCTCTCACAGTTAATGTATGTCAACCAAAGTTACCAAGTTAGAGTGAAAATATTCCAAAACGAGTCATCCTATCACGTTACAATGAAATCCCTTCATAAATATGGTCTGTAGACTGTGCTTAAGGTTTTTAGGCTTCGGGCCTGTGTGGCCATCACGGTTGTTCCATCCCAACCAAAAGGGGACGTCCTCATCTAGACGTTATACTGAGTCATCCTACAAAGTTACAATGAAATCCCTTCAGAAATAGTCTGTGCTAAAGGTTTTCGGGTTTTGAGCTCGGCAGCCGTCATGGCTGAATGGACGTGACCAAAAGGGGACGTTCTCATCTAGACATTATCTGAAGTCATCCTACCAGGTTACAAAGAAATTCCTTCATAAATACAACCTGTATACTGTGCTAAAGGTTTTCGGGCTTCGGGCCCGTGTATCCGTCACAATTAACTGATCGCGACCAAAAGGGGACGTTCTCATCTAAACATTATATGGAGTTATCCTACCAAGACACAATGAAATCCCTCCATAAATACGGCCTGTAGACTGTGCTAAAGGTTTTCGGGTTTTGGGCTCAGGCAATCATCAAGGTTGACAGATCGTGATCAAACGGGGAAGTTCTCATCTAGACATCATACGGAGTCATCCTACCAAGTTACAATGAAATCACTCCGTATTAAATATGACCAGTAGACTGTGCTAATAGTTTTTGTGTTTCGGGCTTGGGTAGCCGTCATGGTTGATAGATGATGACCAAAAGGGGACGGTCCCATCTAGATATTATACAGAGTCATCCTACCAAGTTACCATGAAATCCCTTCATAAATACGAACTGTAGACTGTGCTAAAGGTTTTCGGGTTTTGGGCCATCACGGTTGACCGATCGCGACCAAAGTGGGACTTTCTCATCTAGACATGGCCTCAAACATGCATATGGAATTTCGTGACGATTTGTCAAAAACTACGGGGTGTAGCCTGTGCTAGATGGAAATGTGAACAGACTCGCAGACTCACAGACTAACAGACTTCCGAACGCGTGATGGCAATAGCTTATCTTGAGTTTGTCAAGTTAAGCTAAAAATCACCACCAGCCCGATGCTTCATGAATTAAATGTTTGATGATCATTCCTATAATTAGTGTTTGGAATCTAATATTATTGCGTCCGCGGAAATATTGCCCACCCGAGGAAAGTGACCAGTCCTCGGCGGTCGTACTGTACACTGCAGCTTCTCAGCATGTTGACACTTGCCCGTTCAAACCAATACGATGTGTCTTATATTTCCATTCCCATTTACAGCGTAGTGGAGGTCTTCCTTATAATTTAGATAAAATGGAAACCAAACAATTGTAAGCACATGTGTATGTATTACAACAGACATTTTTACAAATATTTACAGTTTATTACAGTTATTTACAATTATTTACAGTTACTTACAAAACCATAATCATATTACACAAATAAGTATACATTTTAAGAAATAATCAATATTGCAACAATGTGGGGAGTACAGTAAAGACTCCGTGGACTGGTCGTAATCCACACGGGGGCAGTTATGTCCACGAATGTGTTTACCAGGTAATAAAAATCCTCAGCAAAATTTTAATTAATGAAGCACCGGGTTACACCCGGTTCTTCATTAGTTACATTTTTGATGATTATTACTGTAATTGGTGTTGCAATATAATATTAATGCGTCCGTGGAAATATTGTCCACCCCCCCCCCCCCACCCCCTGGAAAGTGACCAGTCCACGGTGTGCGTACTGTACCAAAAGTATGGTGAGTATCATCAACAACGTTAACACCACTAATAGGGTGAACATTAGCGTGTTATCTGCCACAAAAAAAACAATTAATACCTTTACCGCAGTGGGGTAGTCTATTTGCTATATCACATGTAGAATCCTTGGACAATGATTATTTAAAGAAAAACCATTCTATGTGGCATAGCATCCACCAAGTCTTGACTATGGAACATCTTTCTTTCCTGATTACTATACTGTTGTGAGGATGGTTTCCGAAGGACTGTACCTGAACATTGCCCGGTGAAGGTTATTCCACATTTCACAGATGGATGATAAAAATGCCTAATTGAAATAGTTTATTCCATCAAATTTATTATCTTATATTTCCTAAAAATAATATTTGCAGTTCAACCTTTGGGAGCATGGTTGCTCAGTGGTTACGGCATTGGACTTCACACTGAAAGGTTCACAGTTTGATCCCCGCCAGGGGAAGCTTCATTGTGTCTTTGGGCAAGGTACTTAATCCCGATTGCCCACTTGTCTACATAGCCGTACTGCACATCGATGGTGCACTTGTCTTCAGCCAAAGCTAACCCAGCTTAGGTGAAGTTAGTACGTTGAGGAAACTGACAGTTGCGCGCCGCTGCTCCGACATGAGGTTACCCTGGCTGTCGAAAGGGTCAATAAATAAATAAATAAATAAATAAATAAATAAATAAATAAATAAATAAATAAATAAATAAATAAATAAATCTTTACCTAATGTGATTGAAACGTCCAGACCTACAGTCAAAAATTACCGCTGAAATTTAATTTTTGATTTTGTTGCTTCAAAAGCATAGCTTAGGACCTTCATTGGAACGAGCACTCCGAGCAAAAGCTATGTTTTTGAGGCATTTTTTATTTCTCTGTCAATCAAGTAGTCCATGATGGAATAATATTAAAACACGAGTAATGGTATGGTATTTATGTGTGTTTATTGGTTTGTAGATGCTATTTACAACAATATTCATAGGCATGTAACCGATTAGTTAGTACTGCAAACCACGTGGTCCTGCTATTTAGGTCGGCGGGTAAGTAACGAGGAAAACCTACGAAACACAGGTGGCATGTAAATGCATAAGAAGTAATCTCAATTGGTTTCCTTTCGATATATAGGGTTAAAATAATACGATCTGTTTTTGTTTCCAATAAAGCTCTTTCTCAGCCTATACTCCCCTATACAGCCACAAGCTGTCTTTTTTATATTGCCCTGAAAATGTTGCCCAGAGTGTATTCTCCCTTGAGAACTTTACTGACACGATGCATTTATCTTGAAAGTGTTTTTACCTTATTTTTGGCTGTCTGTGCAGGCAGCCAGCAATGATGTAGAAACACTGCTAAGTCATCTGCAGATGTGTATATGTATATACGGTAGTTATTAGCATAAAATTAATCTGAGGATTAACCCCCTGTGTCTAGAGATAACGGTTATTTGAAAAGTTACTTTGCTGACAATTATGACGATTTAAAATATCTGTCAGCGGTTGACGGAAACATGCAACTTCCATCTCTATATCTCCCGACCTTTCTGCCCGTTGGATAGAAAGAACAAGGAATGAAGCACAATGAGAACCGTTACAGGGATGTATTATGTTTAAAGAATCCTGGATCATATATCTACAACTGCATAACATTATTATTAACACAGTGATCTAGTATGGTACATACTGTGTCAGTTAATTCTTTAATGGAATTAACTGACACAGTATATCCCATACGGAGTGATTAATCAACAGTGTAATATATCTCACAGACTACTGTCTCCATATCATGAACTCGAAACGATGATGTACAATAAATAACAGAATTCTTTCTTGGTTAACGGGAGGGGGTTATCGGCTTCCGCCATTTCGAAAGATGAATGAACAAAAGTGAGACTGACTGCATACAGTTTATACGGACACTGCATGTGACGTTTTGAAACCACTGAAATCACAAAATTCAAGATGAAAGGTAATAAACTGAATTTGGCATGACAAGGTGACATCAACATATAAGAGCTCATAATTGACCGTCTCTGTTTCCCGGTTAAAATGTTGCCGAAGTTAACGTTCTCCTTAGAGCAAGTGGTAGTTTTGCTGAACTGGGATTCATCAGCTGTGTTGTCACCGAAGTGATAAACTTGATATCGAATAATATCTTTTTCGCAATGATTGATTGGTCTCCACATTTAACGTCCTCGGGTGGACGACGAAAAGCACGGCTGAAATTAAAATACTGTTTGCGCTGAAGTGATTCAATTTGAAATCACATTTTGGTTTTAATGCATGTTATCACATAATGGAACACTTTTCACCACCTCCAATAAGTTTTTCGTATTCTTCAACCTCCTTCAGGTAGGACACTGGTGGCCATCTGTTCTCTTCTACGTGGGCGAGATCTTCCTCATTGAGTTTCTTGAACTCCGCTCTATTTTCGAAGGCAATATAGTTGGATGATATGAAATGTAAGCACCACTTAGCTAGCTGACCAGCGTTGTGCATCTGTGAAGAGAGGAAAAATAATAGTTAGGCCTGTAACCATCTTGGGTTGGAACTGAGCGAATTTGTTTTCTCGATTTTGGTTCTTATATTTCGGTTCGTTTTCGGTCACGGTTATTGGTTTGGTGGAAACATCTGTTTAATTGTCAAGCAACAATAGTATGCCTTATAGGCCTAATTTCATTAAAATGTCCAAATTATTTTAAAATGACTTACTGTGCCAGGTAAATATGATGTAGAATAATTCTAAACTGTATTGAAGAATCGTTTCTTATTTTCTTAACTTGATATTTCCAGTACATGCAGTAGATTGTAAGGAGGCTCTCTTGAGCTTTTCAAAAACCAAAACCAATGTAAAGGCCTAGAATTATGATGGAAGGCGCTGTGACAGTGAAAGCAGTTATACAATACAATGTTTCTTCATACGATTTTATTTTAACCCTTTTACGCAAAGTATCGTCTAAAACCAGTCAGCGCTATTCACAGAAATCGACTTGCAATTTTCAGATTTTATTACTTGTTTTCCTTTTTTATCTCAAGAACATAGCTTATGGCACCTCAATGGAACGAGCTCACTCAGCTCGTTGCAATGAGGGATGATAAGCTATGTTTTTGAGGCAAAAATTGTTAATTATTCACGAATTTATTTTGGTTTTCTACTCGGATTGAATAAATTATTAACCAATAAGCAACAGTTTTATATATTTGAATACTACATTTATAGTACTATTAGCAGGTCGACCTGTCACAGGATAGGGTATCTTCACCTACGCGGCAACAAAGTTTGAATTTCTAGCTGGACTCAATGGACACACTGTCCCCATTTATATAATAGAGAGTGTGTTTTATAAAAGGCTTCCTGAAGGTTCCATGTGGTGAAGCTTACTTCTACAAGATTGATATTACAGACTATGTTAGTGACTTAATAGAGCTTAATTCCCTAAGAGTGAGATGCCCGAGCACAATATCGAATTACCTTACAAATCATAATCCATATTGGATCACAAGCAAACCATATGAATGATATATCTAACAAATTACTGTTTCTATATACCGACCTAGCAGTGTGAAGACGACGTGATGCGCTCATCATCTGCCGACATTTTGAATGATGAACGAACAGAAAGGAGATCACCCCCACTGTGAGCCGTATATAGACTTTGACAGGCAGTATATAGTTTATACTCAGCACAGTGGCGTAGCGGAAAATCTTATCCCCCCCACCCCCCCCCCCCCCCCCCCGCGAGTTAATAGACGGGGGCCCTATCAAAATCGTGGTTGCTTTTAAAACGGGGGCAAATTTAGTGCTGTTACCGTGCGCAGCATACAGGATTTCACGTAATACATACGCCATAAATTAAATGACGGTATAACCTATAGGCATAGGATCGATTCTAAAAGTACGACTCTGTAGATTTTTTCATTACATGTTTTAAGTTTCACCCCCGCCATCCAACGATACACAAATGCACGCCCAACATGTGTGATTTGAGAGGCACCATGTATGTATATTGTTCATTTCTCACCCCCATCAGTTACAACGATATAGCGTTCACGTAAAAGAATAATACATAGGCTACAAAGAGTACGTCGTGTGGAAGTGACAGTTTAAAATTATATGTATTTGGTACACTGTGGACTGTGCAACAGTCACACAGGTAAACATATCAATACACACACAACCAGGCTGTCATCATTTCCTGCTATCGTTTATTTATCTCTCTTCCTCTACTCTTTTTTACTATCTCTCTCTTGCTCTCTCTCTCTCTCCCTTTCCCTCTTTCTTCCTGCTTAGGGACGTCCTTCAAGACGGGGGCCCCCTTCTAGCCCCCCCCCCCCCGCATTGCAGGCCCTGCGGGCCCATCCCCTACGCCACAGACTCAGCATGCATGTGGGGGTTTTAAAATCAAGTGAATTCTCAGCAGTTTGTATGGATTGAGATTTTACTAGTTTGGAGTGTTGTTTTTGTTTTTATAGTGATTTTACGACACTTTCGACAGCCAGGGTCACCTCGAATCGGTCACTTTTATGGTTGGTGAAGCTTGAGTACGCAGAGATAACCACCGAGCAATGGCGAGCAACTGTCAGACTCCCAGACCTACTAACTCTGCACAGGCAGGGTTAGCATTGATTGGAGGCAAGTGCACCATCGACGTGCAATACTCCCTAGTACCCAGCCACACCGTGACTAGACGTAAGCAATCGCCATTAAGTGCCTTGCCCAAGGGCACAAGGAAAGTTATCGCTGGTCAAGATCGAACCGTGGACCTTTCTTTTTGAAATTCAGTGCTCTTACCACCGTGCCACATTGTTCTCATTTTATTAGTTACACAGCGTGTTAATGACAGCTGCCTTTTGTTTTCGTTTATTAACAATAACAAACAGAAACTTTATTTTCTACTGATCCCATGGGGTTTTTTCAACAATTACACTGCGAAAATATAGGTTCTCTTTAGAACCAAAACTGGTTCTAATCTTGTCCCTGAGATGAAACCAGTTCCGTTTAAACAGTATTTATTTCAAATCAAATGAATTTTCCAAGATTAGCATTCAATTTTAACAGAATGTTACATGAACTGAAGTAGATTCAGCAGTAAACTTGGAGCTTATTCAACGCCGTCACCAAACATTTTGAAACAAAGGAGGTATGAACAGTTGGCATATCGAACCAGTTTTGGTTCTGTATAGAACCCAAACTGGTTCGATATGCCAACTGTTCATATCTCCTTTGCTTAATAATGATTTGAGACAACCTCGTATAAGCTCTAAACTTACGACTGAAACCCCCTCAATTTATGTTTAATTCTGTTAATATTTAATGTTAATCTTTATACATTTATTAGATTTGAAATAAACACTGTTTAAACAGAACTGGTTCCATCTCAGGGACAAGACTAGAACCAGTTTTGGCTCTAAAGAGAACCTATATTTTTTGCAGTGTACTTGCTTCTTAATTGGACCTTCCTCGCTCGTCTAATAACTTCAAGGGAGATAACATTATCAAAAGTCTATTTTCATGACGATATTAGTCGGGTATAGGCGTCTAGCACCGGAGAAGTTACAGGAATTGTGAGTGAGGCGCACAACTCACATTGGCATGGATAATTATTTCCTGTGTAATATCAATAGATTTTGGCTGGTATATGTGAAGAAGATTTTTAAATAAATTCCCTCTTGTTGCATTAAGTTAAACTTCAGGTTCCCATAAGGAACTTGTTGCGAACAAACTTGCATCTGCACCCATCTAAGGATGTTGTATACGAAGTATCAGAAGATTTTGATTGGTAGTTCTGGAGAAGATTTTCAATTTTCAATTTAGTAAAAAAAATGGTGGGTTCATTGTGACAGGCGTGGCAAAATTAATTGAACAAACTTGAGCTGGCATATGATAGGGAACATGCAAAACAAATTTGGTTCAATTCGACCCAGTAGTTGTTGTTTATTTGGAGAAGTGGATAATGTAAAGTTTACGCTGGTTGGACAGCGGACGACTTACAGAAAGTGATCACTAAAGCTCCCATTGAGCTTCGCCAAGGTGAGCTAAAACAATTATTTATGAAGGCGGACAGTGTATATTACACGTACCTCTGAGGTTTGAAGAACTCCTATCACATCTATATCCATTTTCTCTATGTTTTTGGAACACGCTCTGTCGATTTCTTTGGTAATGTAGAGCTCGCATAAATTTACTAAACGGGTTTGACAGTACGCATCGGCTAACAGTAAGATACCCACAGAGTCTCCTTCTTCTATTGGAGCATGATCTGTATATAAATACTCTAGTAACGCCAAGAAACATTCTTCGCTTGTGTCAAAGATGTTTATCTGTAGAAAGAAAAATGTGGAATGAGTTTTCATTTTCACACCTCGCAACAAATAAAAGTCAGCTAGTCGCGTTATTTCAGACAGAAACCTGGTTTGGACACAAAATTAGAGGAGATGGATGGTGTACCGTAAATACCATTCGGTATCAGTATCGAGCCAATTCCACTTTATCATGCCGAATTAACCTTAATATACCGAAGTTTCAATATTGAAAAACATTCCGACATCAGTTAAAAAATAAAAGGCAAAACAACAGAACATTACGCAAAACTCCTAACAAGAAGAATCCATGGACTATGGATTTCTAAAGGCAGTCACCACAGCTCGTTTGATGCAGCAAAACACCTGCGAGAAAATGCTATCGTCATTTTGATGACAAAAAGGGAGATCATCCTTTCTCTCAGCCGTGTATAGATTTGAATAGACCGTATTTGGCATATACACAGTTAGCACTTTCTGTCTTAAATCCAACAAACTTAATAGAAGTTTGCAGACGGTAAGATATAGAATTGTATACAGCCACCCAAACATCTGTCATAAATGATGGATCGCTGCATTTCAAGCCAGTTATCTCCCATTAATTTTATGCCAATAACTACCGTATATACGTGTGCACATCTTCAGGTAACTTAACAGTGTTTCTACATCAATTGATGGATTTGTATAAAAACTCCGTCAAGATTATTATAATCCCTGATGGGTACGGATGTGGGATGGGAAAATTTCACCCGAGGGCAAGATATTTGGGCCAGACACGAGGCTTGCCGAGTGTCTGGACCAAATATCTTGTCCCGAGGGTGAGATTTTCCCATCCCACACCCGTACCCATCAGGGATTATTTTTCTCCCCCCACCATACAGCGGTTACGTTAGCAGAGGTAATCGGCGGTCACGCGCTGATATAATCAACTCATTTGGTATTCTTTGTTTTGAAAAACTAATGACACCATCGGAAAGAGCATGCAAACGTTATGTATATTCCAAAGGTATATACCACGAAATCAATTAGGAACGGTGGCATCTTGGGGTCTAAAGAGTTTTAGAGCATCAAACTTTGATCACACGGCATTCTGATGACGTCAATATGAATTAGTTGGTAGCAAAAAACTGATATGATATGCATAACGTCATAATAACGTTTTAAATGTATAACGTCACGTGGGTGGGGTGGGATACATCTGTCTCTCCCTGCTATCTCACCCTGGACAGACGTATGTTACACATGCAGTGGGGGGAGAAAAATGTATCAAATGACCTTTGGTTTTTTCCAACATTTTGACAATTCTGCAGATTTGTCTGCTGTACACTTTGACTTTCTTTCAGTAATACAGAATCAGGACAAACAAACTGTTAACGTAGTTATATATATATATTTCTATTTGGATCATTCCCTCTCCCCTACCCTTCAGAATGGTAAGTGATACACCATCCCCTCCACCTCAATCCTTACATACACATACAAACATATACTATTTCCATAATGTTCAGATTAAACAAACAGGAAAACATATGAATTTTTAACTGAATCATATGGTAACAGTTGAAAAAAGGGGGTGTCCGATAATCACCCAGAACAAACCTCTCCCTGTGGAATCCCCGGGTAATGATGTCAAATGTTGGCAGCTCTTCGATGGTGTAAAAAATATGGTACAAATATTTACACCGTTGCACTCAGCCAACCATAACAAGGTGGTTGAGATTCTCTGGAAATAACATCTTTTTCCACTACAGCGAAAACAGCGCATCTGTCTTGAGCCGGGCGTTCACTAATCACTTATCAGCCCTAAGGGGTTGTACGATTGAATTATCACTGATCCTCCTCAGGAGGCACTTCAGGGAAGGGGGTCAGACCCCGGCAAAGGGCTTTTACTCGCACTAGCAGCCCCGCCATGACATGAAGAATGCATGTTTCAAAGGCCGAAGCCTCGAGACACCTTCTCCCAAACTCCCTCAACTCCCCCATTGAATTTTGAGACCTTTCAGAACGGATTTGGGTGCATTTTAGCTTTACTTCGAGAATAAATCAGTGAACAAAAAAAAAATGAGTGACGAACCTGGAAAGGGCATTATTTGCCCCCTCTCGCCCCCGTGTTCCGAAGGCAGGGAGGGCAGCTGCCCCCCCCCCCTCTGCCCCCGTGCTTCCGGAGTCCCTGATCTTCCTGTCTAGTTTGTTGTTTATCGTTTTATCAACTCGTGGACTGCCAACTTCTTTCCGCAAAAGTTTATGCACACTTAGTGAGTTGGAAAAGTAAAAGAAAAACGCGTCATGTGTTAGTTAATATGCTATGCGATTAGCTACAATTACAATTAAAATCGCTGCTCCGTCCAGTTTTTGAATAAATGAAAAGGATTTGGGGACAAAGAGTTGAGGCACCTAAATAACTAAGGAAGAGTGCAGATATGCAGCGTTGATACTATAAATTGAACAAAAACCATTGAAAAAAAATGCATATTAATTCTAAGGTCAGTAGTGCGTATACACACAGAACATATTAATTTATTTAGCAGATTTAGTGAGGGTGGGGGGGGGGGGGGGGGGGGGGGCTTTCATAGTTTTATTCACCACTTCCCTCTGGAAAATGATCTTAACATCTATTTGCCTCGGTCCACCCAGCACACAGGGACGTGGTTAGAGGTTTCCGATTGGGTGTGTGCGTGTATGTGTGTGTGTGGGGGGGGGGATTTCCAGCTAGGGGGGACCGGGAGGGTTTTTTTTCCTCCTGGTCCCTCCCCAGTTGGAAAATCACCACCGAGAAAAGTTTTGAAAATAAAGCCATGAAAGGGGGCATAAAATTGATTCTTGTAACTGAAATAATAATAATAATTTTAACCCTTTACCCAACGTAACGGCCAAAACCGGCCAGCGCTATTCTCAAAAATCGCCAATTAATTTTCAAAATATTTTCATTTTTTGTCTCAAAAACATAGGTTATGACCCCTCGTTGGAACGAGCTCGACGAGCTCGTTCCAACGAGGGGTCATAACCTATGTTTTTGAGACAAAAAATGAAAAAAATTAGTTATTCAAGAATTTTTTTTGCAAGTGTCGTCTGCTTTTCATGTTAGGTAAAGGGTTAAAGCCTAAAATTCCACACACGGTGCTCAATGGCTGTACAATAATTGCATACATACATATACACACATACACATACATTCTCTCACAGATACATTGATACATGGATCACTAGACTATTATCATTTATTGGTACCCAACGCCACATCAGCAACCGAAGCTATATCGTGGAGATAAGCGACAGAACCTAAAAGAAAAGGGGTATTGAATTGAAACAAAATGAAAAAAACAAACAACAACTTTACCAAAACAAGTATGTGAGTGTAACTTGACGAGTAACGAGACAATCCTCACTGACTCGGTCACACCCACGCACCTGGTAATGTCAGTTTATGACCAAAATTAAAAGACCACTGAAGGAATTGCCTTTCGAAAAAGGTAGGTTTTAGTACCAGACTTGAATGATTTACTATTTTTTATGTCGATTGGAAGAGAATTCCAAAGCCTTGGGGCAGCAACCGCAAAGGCCATATCACCAGCACTAGTAAATTTAGACTGAACCAGATTGAGTTAACCTGATGACCTAAGAGACCTCAGTGGTTTGTGGATGGTAAGCAGATCGGACAGGTAGGAGGGTGCAGATCCCGAGATACACTTAAACACCAAAAGGACAATTTTAAATTGAATTCTTTGCTTAACGGGTAGCCAGTGTAACTCACAGAGTACTGCTGTTATATGGCAGTACTTTTGAGTCCTGGTTATGACCCGTGCAGCACAACTTTGGATGTGTTGTAGCTTTTCAATAATAGATGTTTTAGAGCCAATCAGAAGAGAGTTGCAGTAGTCGAGGCGACTGGTAACAAAGGCGTGGACAAGCTGTTGCGACGTCTGCGTATCAATGAAGGATCGAAGTTTGCTAATATTTCTAAGATGACAAAATGCACTGCGAGAGACATGTTTGATATGTTCATCAGCGGCCAAATTTTCATCCATGAAATAACCTAAGTTTCGTACACAACTACTGGGTTTTATCGCAGAACCTCCAATATTGAGGGACAGTTTGGATATTTTTGAATGTTGATGGGGTACACCTATATATATTACTTCTGTCTCGTCATCGTTCAATTTAAGAAAGTTTTTAGTCATCCACGCCTTGATGTCTGAAATACAAAGTTCAATCTTACTGCATGCTTCAGGCTCAAAGGCGTGAGTAAAACTAATATACAGCTGTGTGTCATCTGCGTAGAAATGAAAGTCAAGGCCATGGCTTCGCATAATGTCATCGAGAGGTAAGACATAGATAGTGTACAGTAGAGGACCCAACACCTATCCTTGAGGGACGCCAAAACGTAGTGTGACCTTGTCTGACGACTCACTGCCAATAAGGACACTCTGTGTGCGACCATTAAGGTACGACGAAAACCAATTAAGTGCTCGGTCAATAAGGCCTATTCTCACTGCCAGTCTTTCAATAAGTATGTTATGATCTATGGTGTCAAAAGCGGTGCTCAAATCCAACAAAACAAGACATGTTGGGTTGTGCCTGTCCGTGGATAGGAGGATATCATTTTGGACCCTTAGAAGCGCCGTTTCTGTACTGCAATTAGATCTGTATGCAAATTGGTTAACTTCGGCAAGGCCGTGGGCTGCCAAATGAGAATTCAGCTGAGAAGCCACCGCACGCCCAATAATCTTTGATAGGAATGGAAGATTAGAGACCGGTCGGTAGTTTTTCAGAACCTCGGTGTCAAGCGTTGGCTTTTTGAGAAGAGGTTTTACTAAAGCGTGTTTCATGCTTGTCGGAAAGATGCCAGAGTGGAGGGAGTCATTGACCAGTTTCAAGATCGGTGTAGTTAACTCCGAAAGAGATGCTTTAACAACCAAGTTGGAATGATATCTAGCATGCATTGCTTAGATAGTGCCTTGGATATTAACCTCTGTTGTAGCCAAAGGTTTGAATTGGGACAAATGAGCAACAGCTTTAACACAGGTGCATGGCATGTCGGCCATCTGTCGAAATGCCAACACATTTATGATATAATTATCAGGTTGATATTATTACCTGGTATTATTTTGGGAATTGAATATGTGCTGAGCAAATGCTCAAGCTGAGAACTTTGAGCCATTCACACTCTCCTAACATTAAATCAGATCTTATGCAGAAATGATCAATTTTCTATGTTTCATCATTTTGTAACTGTGAATGATGGAATTAACTCAGGATAACGATTTTACATGATGCTATTTTCTTGAAGTACATTTCGAGGATTTTTTTTATTACGATAAGTAAACGTACTTTAGAAATCTCGAACCGATTGACACCATGCATACTCATGAAGCTCGATATTGTGTACATTGTAGTTGTAAATAGTAACAGCTGTAATTTTTGCCGATTTGAAACCGAGTTGGGATTTTGGGTAGTAAAGGAGACATCAGCATCAACAAAGAAGCTTTAAAATCCAGACAGATGGAATTTTGGGTCGGGGTGGGGTTGGGGACAGATGAATTGAAATGTTTTCCTCGCAGAATCCAGTTGTATAGAGATCAGTGGAATTCTCTGACCTTGCTGTTTTATGTTTGGGGCTGGGGTTCCTCTTTGTTCTGTTTTGGGGGTTGGGTTTTTTTCGCAAATTACATGTTATCTTGGTTTTGTCGAGCTTTATTCATATCGATTTCATAAAATGAGAAGTCAAGGCTACTCACCTCATTTTGCTCCATTGCACCTTCTGCAAATCTCCCGCTCAGCATAGCAGATAATACCTCACACCGTGACGTTAATACGATTTTATGCCCGTAAACCCTTTTACCTGAAATAAAAGATGCTGACAATCAGATGTGCAGAAATGGTTATACCACCCACCTATTGCCTACTAATATAGACGTATTTCCGGTGAGCCACGCGTGTGAGATAATTTCATAAACTATCTCAACCACTCCACATAACTCATCGACAAGCCAGGGTTAACGGAAACGTTGTGAGCTCTATTACAGAGCATACCTGCATTTTCTCGTCCCTCAGAGTCTTAATACTTTACCTAACTTAACAGCAAAACCGGCCAGCGCTATTCACAAAAATCGCTAATTAATTTTCATTATTTTTTGTCTCAAAAACATAGGTTACGACCCCTCATTGGAACGAGCTCGTTGAAAACAACAAACAGCTGTCATTAATCCTTTACCCAACGTAACGGCAAAAACCGACCAGCGCTGTTCTCAAAAATCTCCAATTAATTTTCATTATTTTTTTTATTTTTTGTCTCAAAAACATAGGTTATGACCCTTATTAGAACAGGCTCGTTCCAAAGAGGGGTCATAACCTATGTTTTTGAGACAAAAAAATGAAAAAAAAAATTTTGTTTGCAAGTGTCGTTGGCTTTTCATGTTAGCTAAAGGGTTAATTCTGTGGAAAATGAAGTGTTCCTTTTGATTTCCAAGTACACATGTGGTGCAATAAAACAGAACATGAAAAGTGCGGGTTACTGACATCAACGACCCCAAGGCGAGCGTGAAATACAGGAAAAAACTAAATACAAGGGTCGTTGATTCCTGTATCACGTACACTAACCGAGTTGTGTTCTGTATTTATATCCCGATTCAACTAGAACGTAGTAAATGAGGCTGATATTTTCAAAGACAAGTGTCGTCTTCGGCAGTCTGTTTACATTCTTGTTTGGTATTGTTTTGTGTCGAGGTATTTCATTAACGTTATAGCGTCACTCAAAGCGTTTTGAAAGAACACATCTGATCGGTCAATCAGATAAGATAAGATAAGATTTATTCAGCAAATACACCAGAGTAAAGGCAGATTGCAATATACATACAAAATGAACATAAACAGAATCATAAAACACACTAAATTCCATATGACATGCATGAATCATATTACAGATCAGTCCATCTTATGAAGGGAGAGCTGGGCCATGTTACAAATAACATTGCATTGCACTGGATTACCATTAGTCATTTTTACTTTAAATTTGTTCTCTGTACATTGGAGGGAAGTCAATTTTTTCGTTAGAAATTGCGCGAAATAATTTTCTCTCAATGGTGCATAAAGCGGTCAGTCCATTACGATTCCACCTCCCCCATTGTACAAGCTTCGCATATTCTGTGTTCCATCGGACGAGGTGGTTGTAAATGCCTTCCACGTTCGATCTACAGTTTATGGTTGCTGATGCGTAATCGCGTGAAATTGTTTCTAGCTTCAAAGGAAGAAGTGTGAATGAGATACGATTCCGTTTGATAATCTTCTTTGAATAGTCGATAAGTCCTAAGTTTGTTTTTTCCTATTCTCTTATTATCAATGTGTATATCTTCTTTAACCCCCTGCACTCTGATGACGAAACGCCTGATTTGTCATCCATGGTTATCCCCCCTGTGTTGTCAGAAATTCAGCAATTTAGATTTTGGTTGACAGAGCTCCAATTGAGCTCTGTCAACCAAAATCTAAATTGCTAAATTTCTGACAACACAGGGGGGATAACCATGGATGACAGGGAGGTGTGGTGGGGCTTAGAGTGGGGGAGGTGTCGAGTATTCTCAACATCAGAGTGCAGGGGGTTAAATAATTTAATATGGTCCGATTCAAGTTTGGACTTTCATTCAAACTGTTAAACCCAAGTCCTTTTAACTTTTCACCTATTGAGTCAGGGGGTTTACATTTCTTATCTTCCACAAAAGCATCATTCAGAATGGTACCCGGGGAAGTAGTCAGCAATTTACCTGTATAATTTGCGAATCGTACTAAAGTATCTATTGTTATTGCATACCGACCTGGCTCCGCGCGTGCCGCAGGGGTGGAGGAATGTTTACCAACATTTAAGATCAGCTTGCAGAACTTGATATGAGCCCTGTCACTAGGTGCAGTATCTCTGTTCCTCATAAACAGCTTCGTCGACCATATTTCACTGCCGTATAATAATATAGGCTTAATTAGTTTTATCAAACAGCTCAGAAAAGACAACCAAGGTTGGTGTGCATTTCATTTTGAACGAGCTCTGTAAACTGTACAGAGCCTTGAGCCCCTTAAGACTAAGTTCAGACTGTGCATGTTTCAGGGCGCCATTTTCCGAAAAGGTGACTGAAAAATTATCATTTGTCATTATAGTGTTAAGATGTGTTCTTGCAAAACGTTCTTGCGCGCCGGTGGGATTCCACACATATCCATCACATTTCTCAATGTTTGAATTGTATCAGGAAAACGTTGAATACAAACGGGAATCGTGGTATAAACAACCTTTTCGGCTCTTTCAAAATAAGCGATTAATTTCATGGAAACGAACAAACCGTCATCAAGCAGATAGGGTGACACAAGATCAGTCTTGGAACCCAAATGAAATTACACCAGTATTGGGGTGACTGGAAAATTATCATTTATCATTATATTGTTAGTTAGTTTATGTTCATTCTTTTTTCATTAATTAATGTTCCACTTAGTCGTGCCATCTCAAAAGAGGGTGGTGGCCTAGTGGATAAGTGCGCTGGTCTCTCGTGTGAGAGGTCCCGGGATCGATCCCCCGTCGAGGAAAGGTCTCGAGGTGTCCTTACACTCTCTGTCAACATCATTTGTGGGGGTGATGTCACAGTGTACCATCTTATCGGGTGGGGACGTAAAATGACTGTACTTTGTACGGAGAGAGACACACTCGGTGCAGGCTAAGCTGGCTAAAGATCCCTTCGTAGTATTCGAGAAGAACGAAGACACGAAGTTGCCGATACGAAGGCTATCACACACACCTGCGCCGTTGGGTCAAAGAGAGGGGTTAATATAAGTTGTTAATATAATTGTTCGCCAATATTTGTAAAACAAATAAGCTTAAAGCAAAAAACAAAACCATTTGTAAGACAGATTGTGTGTGTGTGTGTGTTCAGACCGAGAAACATTTATATTTTCAAAGCAAAATAAAAACCGGAGCTTTAACACTTTACCCAACGTAACGGCCAAAACCGGCCAGCGCTATTCACAAAAAAATCGCCAATTAATTTTCACTATTTTTCATTTTTTGTCTCAAAAACATAGGTTATGACCCCTCATTGGAAAGAGCTCGACGAGCTCGTTCCAATGAAGGACATAACCTATGTTTTCGAGACAAAAAATGAAAACAAGAGGCCCCCACGGGGACCTGAAGCGCTCATCTTGGACAGAACACACTATAAACAGAGTCCAAGAATGAGTTTACATTAAGCAATCCATCTCCATAGGATACACTGTCAATCCTTCAGTCCCCCAGGAGCGACAAAACTAATCCGGTCATCATGCCTTTTCTTCAGTTGATCATAATGTAAAATATAGAGCTCCCCTTTAAAGCCCCTTGATACAACTTACGTGGATTAATCTTAGTTACACACCTCTAGAGGGTACTGAATAAAAACAATTTAATTCTTAAGCAACATGGCCAATTCCGGCTCCCAAAGGGAGCCCAAATGTTAACCCAGTCTCTCGATTTGAACAAAGTTGAATCTGACTTCCCTTGAGATGTTGTGTACCAAATATGAAAGCATTCTGACTGGTGGATCTGAAGAAGAAGATTTTTTAAAAATTATCCCCCATATTAAACAAAGTTAAAATTTGGGCTTCCGTAGGAAGACCAAATATTAACCTAGGGACTTGGTTTGAACATCTTGAATCTGACCCTCATAACAATGATGTATACCAAACATTAAAAGGTTCTGACTGGTGGTTCTGAAGAAGAAGAAGAAGATTTTTAAAGAATATTCCCCACATTACCCTAAGTTAAAAATTCGGGCTCCTATATTGAGCCCAAATATGAACCAATGGGCTTTATTTTAACAAACTTGTATCTGACCCCCAATGAATGCTGTATACCGAATATCAAAAGATTCTGATGATTGATTTTGGAGAGAAGATTTTTTTAAATTTTTGCAAATATGCTGACTCAGCATTTTGTCGATGCCCATTACAGAAGACCCTAAGATAATCAATGGCAATTCTTTTCTACCATTCAATTCTACTGGTCCTAAGGATGCTTCATACCAAATAACAGCTCTCTGTTCCGTGTGGTTTCGGAAATAAGGGTGTTTGAAAATATTTCTGTTTTTAGCTCCCAGGGTTCCCATGGGGACGCAGGAATTTTTTTTTTTTTTTTGCATGAGTCAAGTACTTATGACCCAATAATACCACATACCAAATTTGGTTCAATCCGGACCATCGGTTCAGAAAATTGAAATATTGGGCGAGGCCAAAAATCTTACCCCTCCCACAACAAAGCCAAATATTGCTTCACGAACTTCGTTTGAACAAACTTGATACTATATCTCAAAAGTAAGTTCCATAACAATTTCATATTAGGTAAAGGGTTAATAGCACGGACAAACGTATAAAATAACTTACCTTCAACATTAAAAACTATATCAGCTAGACCAGGATCGTTGAAAAACATTTTCTTCATCTGTTTGCCTGTCTCATCATTTAGATAGGTTCCAATACTAGGATTAAGAAATTCTTGCTCTGTGGTTATATTATCACATATTGTTTCCAGATACTGTAGTTTAAATAGTCCGGCTACGCGTTTTAATTCTTGTAATTCTTCTTCTGGCATATCCTCTTGAACATTCGGTAGCCCTATTTTTTTCAAAAAGAAAGATAGTTTTTAATAAAAAAAATATTATTTTGTTCAAATGAATATGATACAGGGTTACATGGGATACCAGCTGTCCTGGAGCTGTAAGGATTTATTTTAAGGCTGGGGCTCATTGGGGTACCATCATCAGCTCAGGGTTCTTACTTCTCTCTAAACACACTCCAAAGTCGATACAAAAATGGGAATAAGCATCCCCCGTTCGTGTTTAGCTGTCTGGTCACCGGAGGGGCGATTCCCTGCTGGTCAATTGTTTATAACTGTCTGAACTCTCCATTTCCCTCGGTAGAAATTTATCTAATTCGTAGTTGTTGTGCAATGACTGCACCACGTTTTTTGTTTATGGGAGGACAAGTTGGGGCAGTGTCGTTGCGAAGATGACCGATTCTAGGAGGGTGGGGTGTAAACCTGTGATGGCTCAGACCCATACTACTAGTTCAGCTACATCATCAAGGCAAGTCTTCGACGAAGGAATGCCTTGATCATGTAGTTGGAATATTAGTCAGTCGGGATTATAGTTTAAAAGTGAAGAAATAAAATACGCATGTAGATGTCGTGACGCAACTTCTTTTTCAATTAGCATGTGCCGTACCGGTACTCCCAATTGGTCATGCCAGGTCCCCAACTCTCCAAATCGGATACTATAGACCTCTGTTTGTATGACCGACTCTGTGGGTGATGCAAGTACAAGAATCAAATCTAGTCTTTTAACCCTTTACCTAACATGAAAAGCAGACGACACTTGCAAACAAAATTCTTGAATAACTATTTTTTTCATTTTTTTTTTTTTTTTTTTTTGTCTCAAAAACATAGGTTCTGACCATCCATTGGAACGAGCTCGTTCCAAAGAGGGGTCATAAACTATGTTTTTGAGTTAAAAATTTAAAAAAATAATAAAAATTAATTGGCGACTTTTATGAATTGCGCTGGTCGTTTTGGGCCGTTACGTTGGGTTTAGGGTTAAGAAAATGCATGATTACTAGCAAGAGAGAATTAATATCTGAGACTCCAATTGTGACGAAAATGTCCAGGCTGGAAAAAAATCATACCCCTTACATCACCACATAGTTATGCACCTGCATGAGAGTGGGGGAATGTGAGGAAGAGCATGCACATAAAAAGTCATGAATATTACTTTCACTATCTGCCTCAAATGCATATGACTAATAACCCCTCTTTGGGGCGAGGTTAACGGGCTCGTTCCAGTGAGTGGTGGAAAGCTATGTTTTCGAAGCAAACATTAAAGTGATAAAATTTGAAATCCGATGATGTTTGTGATGGTGCTCACCGTTAATGATTGTTACGTTGAGTAAAGGCTTAAATGCTAGTACAGCGATTGTATGGAGTGGGTGAATTTTAATTTCGTGTGGGGGTGACCACCATCCCACGACTTCCTGCTCCCTTTACTGTCACCACTGTCGTCATGAAAGAACAATATATACATTAAAACACAGTAAAAAAAAACTGAAAAAATTGTAACGAAAAATCTGAACGCCAAAATGGAGGATATCAAGGGCAGTAACTCTTCAGCATCACATAAACAGTTTCTTATCGGGCAGGTGCAGTTGTTTTTGATGTGACACGATATGTGCAGCCAAATGAAAATTCAGGGTTCGTGGTTTGTGACCGTGTGGGATACGCTGTTTTTGAAAGTATTATTATAACATAGCTTTGAAAGGTATTACACTAATTCCGTACCTGTATAAAGAAATTCTAGAACGTGCAGGAATGTTGCGGGTTGTATGTCATCACTGAGTTGAATTGTGACTTGGGATGCGGAGTGAGTGTCAATGTTGTTGTCACAAAATATTCCAGATATTCCAGGAACTTTTCCTTCATTCACTTCAGCCCATGTGTGATTTTGTATTGCCTGTATCTCCCGAGTTTGGTTATTCTGAAATAAAACACAGTGGCGCGATTTACAAAATTAAAACTGAAGAGAAAAGTCCCATTTCCGAATGTGGAGTGTGCCAAACATATAACATTGGACATTGAACGGCGAAGGTATAAAGGTCAAGAGTGGAAAAAAACTGTTTTGCAATTTTTGTCCCCAAGCTTCGTCCTCCTAATCAACATTAATTGATTAATATTAATTTTAATTATTGTAATATTTGAGCTATTCTGTGGTTCCTAGTGTGAAAAAATTAAGAACAAATACAAACGAGACGACATATTCTGTATTAATTATGCGAAACAAGTTCTGCACTATCTCTAGTCCAAGGTTCATAATCTTTTACCAATGCAAAAATTTATAAATAGAGAATGAGGCTCAGAATTATGTCCTTGACTTTCAAAGGCTACGTTCTGCAGAGATCATCACTGGGTCTAGGAAAGGATCTGATTTTGCACAGATGTTCTATGTGAGGACTGCGTATAAGTTGGCACAAGAAGATGGCAACCATTAAATGAATTCACGCAACGATTAGTGTGCGCATTCAAAGTTACCTGATACAATGAAGACATTGAGAAATGTGCTAGATACAGTACGGCCGCCGTGGATTGATCGCTTTCCACGTGTTCGCAATATTTCTACGGATGTAATAATAATAATAGATTCCAAACACTAATTATAGGAATAATCATCAAAAATTTAATTAATGAAACCCGGTGCTTCATTAATTAAAATTTTGATGATGATGATTTTCATTACCTGGTAAATTCATGCGTGGACATCACTGGATTCACTGCCCACGTGTGCATTCCGAGCAGTCCACGGCGACTGCTCTGTGCACCACGTGTGGAATCTGGCTTTAGTGTGAGACGTCTTGAAAGAATGCACGAATCTGATTGCCGTTTCGATTTGAATAAAATGCTTCGACACCAAACATTGTCACGGAAGAAAGTAAACAGTCCAGGTGATATTTTTCATTAAAGAGTTAAGCTTCATCAACTTGATACAATTTTAACCATGGTATAAATACATACAGAGTACAACCCAGGTAGAGTACGGGGTGGGGGCAATTACCCTTGTTGGAGTTATTTCTATATTTCCCAAACACTTAAAAATTCCATTCAGACCGTTGATCCAGATATATACCCCGTACTCCACACTCGTTAACTTCTGTCTTCATGTAGCCTAAACATTTGGAGAGGTATTTATTCAAAAAAATTAATGTTAACGACGAAAACGTTACAGATCTAACAAAATATGGTTAAAACTTTATGAGTAAAAATAAATATTACCTAATTGTAACATGTAAAAACTGAACAAAAATATTATCCCTCGAGTGGAACAAGTTGCCATCTGCAATGCTGAAGCATTGCAGATGGTGTCTTATTCCACTCAAGGGACGATATATATCTCAAACTGAATCTTATCGAATCTCGTGGTAAACCCTATAATCACGAATAATTCCATCGCCAACTCTTTGTAGTGTTTGTATTAAGTTTGCTATCTCAAACAGTTTATGTTAATTGTTGTTTTATTTAAAAAAAATCCACAGAAATCAGATAAATCCGGATAAAATATAAAATTCTTAATTTGTAAGAAATGTCTCACTCACGTAATGTAACTCTTTGTCGGCACCAATCAGCGATGATTCTCCGGTACCCGGAAGCACTAATGGCGTATCTTATCTTTGTGCGAAGAGAGGACAGAGATTAAATAATATCTTCATTTGCAACCTAACAGAACAAATCGGGGTTGGGGGACAAGTGTTTTCTACTTAGAAGACATTCCTAGCCTTGTATCCAATGGTTCTGACAGTTCTGTTTCAAAATGACATGGTATACCGTGGGAAATACGAAACTGAAGGACAAACAACCAAATGTAGCTCATTGCAGTAACATATCATATTGAATATTTTGGCTAAGTTAGTGTGGGGATTATTTTCTGGATTTGGGTTACAAAACACTGTATCTTACTGTGAGGGGGCACGGTGTGGCTCAGTAGTTACGGCACTGGGCGTCAAAACGAAAGGTCCACGGTTCGATCCCCACTAGGGGAAACTGCGTTATGTCCTTGGGCAAGGCACTTAATCCCAATTTCCAAAGTGGTGAGGGGGGGGGGGGGCACGGTTGCGCTCTATACAAAGGCGAATTGCACGTCGATGGTGCACTTATTTTCAACCAGTGTTAACCCTGCTTGTGTGGAGTTGGTACGTTGGGATGTCTGACAGTTGTTTTGCCGCTGCTCAGTGCTTCTCACCAGGCACCCCGGCTTTCTCCAACCCGTATAACTGTCCGGCACGAGGTGGTCCTGGTTGTCGAGAAAAATCACCTTGGAGAGGATGGTTGGGGTACGAAAAATAGACTGGAATTTTCTTTTGCAATACTGAATTTGTACAGAAGTAAAAGCTGCACACTTTTTCTAGCATGTCTGGAATTCGAAACTTGTCAAAAACAAGCTCGGTGATATGAGGGTCTGAAACTTTGTTCTGGAGGCAATAATTAAAGATAATAAAATTTGAATGGCGATTTCTTTTGTGAATAATGCTGTACCTAAATTCTTGAAACTGTGTTTTGTTGTTTATTTCTACTTCAGGTCTGTTCTTTCGGGGCTGGGCAACTGATAGGGGTCAGTTTGCTTGTGTTTTTTTAAAATAATTTAATGACGAAACCGTTTGTGGGGAACGATGTTTCGGATGAATCTCAATAACATCCCCAATGTCATAGTCACCAGATGGGCTGTATTCAAAGACCTTTCTCTTTGTTCTCTCAGTGAATCTGTTATAACAGTTTAGTTTAACTGTTATAACAGTTTAACATATTGAATTACATTAAACCAAATACGCTGTCAGATTGGGTAAACCGTTATAACAGTCCAGCTAAACTATTATAACTGTTTAGCTAAACTATTTTAACAGTTTAATAAAATGTTACAACAGTTAAGTTAACCCTTTACCTAACATGAAAAGCAGACGACACTTGCAAACAAAATTCTTGAATAACTATTTTTTTTCATTTTTTGTCTCAAAAACATAGGTTATGACCCCTCATTGGAACGAGCTCGACGAGCTCGTTCCAAAGAGGGGTCATAACCTATGTTTTGGAGACAAAAAATGAAAAAATAATGAAAATTAATTGGCGATTTTTGTGAATAGCGCTGGCTGGTTTTGGCCGTTACGGTGGGTAAAGGGTTAAACGGTTATAACAGTTTGGTCAAACTATTATAACAGTCTAACAATTTGGAATATTAAATGTGAATGGCGTTAATATGACGCCGTAATTTTGCCGTTCATTGTGTCGTCTGCTCACTGACCGACCATTTTTTCTCTGCGGAACCAACCTCGCGCAACACAGTACGCAAAGTTTAAAAATAACGAGTGGAAATACGGAAAGAAAAATGAATCCAACCTACCTTTACCGGCATAGACATTCCAAGCAATTTCTTGAAAAATGCACAAGCAGAACATAGAACAATTCTGTGAGCTTGTAAACTGCGATTCTCGCCAATCAAAAACGTGATGTCTGCAAAACTCCCGTCATTCAAGGCTTTAGACCAGTCTCCAGCAAACACCGACGACTCTATTTCTAACCACGGTGCCTTCCCTGAAACGTTACAATAAGATGTTACCGAGTTATGATATTGCATAACTAACCCTTCACCTAAAGTAACGGTAACAGGCCTAACCTACGAGCGTTATTTCTAATATCGCCATTCAAATAGAGATCAGAATGCGCAATATTGGGTCACGTCAGGTGGGCGTCATACGCCATCTTTGTTTCCAAAACAAATCACACATGGATTATTTAACCGGCACAATCCTTGTCAGACAAAGGAAGACGTGAACTCGACTCAAAGTTAAATAGATATTGGCTTATTACGCGCTTGATGATTTGTGTTAAAATGGGCTTTTATAGTAAGAATCAACTGCAATATTGTTAATAAAATCAGTACAATTCTTGTCTGAAGATAGCATACGCGGACTCGACTCAAAGTTAAGTAAATAGATACTGGCTTATTGATTGCTTCATGATTTGTGTTAAAATGAACTTTTACAGTAAGTATCAATTGTCAATGTTATTAATAATATGCCGAACTGAAAAGATATTTTAGGTTGAGAACACATTGAAAATATGACTGCGTACAGTCTGGATCAAGTTGCGTACCTGCGTCGTTCTGCAAAGCAAAACTGAGCTACCATTGCGAAAATCCAAGAATCTAAATGCATTGATGTAAATAAAGCATTGTCAACAGCTATGAGATAGGTTTGCAAAGCTGACTGAAACGTAAGGAAATGAGTGAAATATATAACGAATGACATTAATCTCCATCGCTGGCTTCCAGTTTCGTTACACACGCGTTTATTGTTTTGGAAACAAATATGAGGTATGCCCCCCCCCCTCCCCTCCCCAACCAAACATGGGGAATGCTGATAAAGTCTATTTCATTACATTTTCAACCGTTGCCAATAAAGGGTGATATGCTATGTTTTTTAGACATAAAATGAAAAAAATTAGTTACTCGAGGTTTTCTACGCAGGTTTCGTCTGCTATTCGTGTCCGGTAAAGGGTTAATAAATAAATAAATTTCGGAAATAAGAAAAATCTTACATAATTAATCTGTTCCATAAGGTTCAGATAAAGGGACCAAAGTAATAAATGAAGAAATTGCTCTATTAAAAACTTTAGGCCAAAGGCCTTCATCAGTTCTGCTAGCTTCAGAAAACACGACAGACTCGATTGAATGCAAATTTCACAATGAAGACAGAGAAAGTGTGTTAAATCCTGTCCTCTTTCTCGTTTCCAATTTCATACACCAGTAATCTTCACGTATCTTCTTGTTTGGTGTGTAAGGTTTGTCAGGCACCGGTGCACGTCGGAGAGACAGAGAGAACCGCTCACGAGAGATTAACTGAACACCTCAGGGACATTGGGTTGCACGACCATATGCCCAGTTACATCAACTTTTCCAGACCGGGATATTCATTGAAAGACGCTTACTTCAGTATTCTTGAGAAAGTAAATCGGCGTAAGCAACTCAGACTCATACGTGAAGATTACTGGTTGTATGAAAATGGAAACGAGAAAGGGGACAGGATTTAACACATGGAACAATAAAAATTACATTCGCTGGCGCTTTAGTTACGCGAAGGGTGATTAGACGTCTAACGTCCTTTCCCTGCCTTCATTGTGAAATTTGCATTCAATCGACTATGTAGTGTTTTCTGAAGCTAGCAAAACTGATGAAGGCCTTTGGCCGAAAGCTTTTAACAGAGCAATTTCTTCATTAGTTACGTAATTAGTTTTTGATCCGCAACTGCTCAAAAGTTACATATGCAGTCGTACTGAACGCCTCTATCAAACACCTTCCTTTGAGATTTAAATGGTACAGAAGAACTCTTTGTTGAATGTCTTTAGTGCTCACGTTTCAAGTGGTTAAACTAAATTATTTGTGTACTTGACAAAACTCTCAGAATTTCTTAAAAATATTAGTTGTGATGCATTGCGAGTGCTGTTCTCTCTTTAGGAGATCTGTTAGAATTAGTGACCTAGGCAAAAGGTAGCGCCTTTCACCAGAACGTCATGATCAAATTAATTACCTGCGGGTGGCATTACTGGTGGCAGCGGTACCTCTTTCTTCTTCTTACCGAAAGAGAAACTAAAACCTTTCTTTTTCTTCGTTGAATTAGCGCAAAGGGCTTGTCTGATCTGAAATAAAAATAAAAGATGACAATTTAAGTATTTCGGCGTCGGAATGACCACTTGAATTTGATTGATCCTGCATTTGACCCCTCATCTTAAACCTGGAAACCAACTAATCGTTGATTCACGCACGGGATACCCGGTAACAAGAAGTATCTTACTGAATGAAGAGGTCACAAATAAAGTTTACCTCGGGTCCGTCCAAAACCTGCAACCGTTCTCATTGTGTGAAAATAGCATATTAATTGTAGTTTCCCTCACATGAGACAAGAATATCCCCTCCTCATACTAATCGAGAAACCATGACCTCGAAAAACACGGCTAGTCTTCTCCGATTCGGGATCCCCAATTCACCAAAGTAAACTTGACTATATCTACACGCTAAAAACTAAAGTGTTAAAAACTACACTTGAGGTGCTGTATTTAACACTTACTGAGTGCTGAACTAGCACTTTGTTCAAGTGTAGATATCCAAGAACTTGACAGGTGTTACAATAATACCACTTGACAAGTGTAATGTCGCGACACTTAAAAGGAAACAACGCAGATGACGCGGATCAGGCTCGAACTCTCGAGCCTGATCCGCGTCATCTGCATTGTGTCCTTTTAATTATGTACCCACCAAGCGCAAATCAAATTACGGACGATTCTGGAAGAACCACCAATGCTAGACACATGGGAAGTGCCATCCATTCACGTTTCAGATGTCTGATGATTGTAATGTCTAAGTGCTTAGAGCATTGCACTTTGAGTGTTAAAATCAAACCCTAAGAGTAAGAATGGGTTTAACACCTTGAAAGTGTCAGTTTTAACACTTTAGTTTTTAGTGTGTAGCTTAGTGTATTGCCTTCTTGCCATGTTGACATTATACGTTTGTAAGTTCCGTGGAAGGAAGCAGCTCAGATAAGCTTGTTGCTGGATACGCTTTTCAATTCTTTATTGTTTTTATGCGTATTTATATTTGCTCACAATATAGTTTGTTATCATAATGTTTCATAGTTTGGGAAATAAAATATTGTTTAAACTAAACTAATTTAAGCATGAACAAGTGAGAAGTACCTTCTTACCAAACAAATATAACATAATGTATATTACCAGTATCATAGGATATAGGGTAGGGTAGGGAGAACGCTTTAACCCCATGAACCCTAGAGACCGCGTTCCGACCCAGGAACATGATGCGTCATAATTTCATAAAAGAAGACGGATGCTAAGTGAATGTGTGGGGTAGACAAATCAATATTTTCAACGTGCAGCCTTGAGGCTGCACGTTGAAAATATTAATGGGTTTACCCTCAAATAATGAATATGGACTCTTCCAACAGCTGCCGCTGAACCGACAGATTCTACCGGGGTTCAAAGGATTAACGTTATTTCTTGGAATGGTTACTTATATTCTTCGATGTGTTTGTTGATGGGGAGGAGTACTACGCCTAATTGGATTTTGGAACATAGTGGTGTACTTTTGATTGACTGGTGTATAACACATAACTCTACGAAAAGTGGGGAGGGGCTGTGGCGTTGCAGTAACCGGTTCTCATCAGATCACTGACGTTAAGCAACGTTGGGCCCGGTTAGTCCTTGGATGAGTGGCCGTCTGAGCGATCGATTCGGACTCCCACGTTGTGTCCTTGGGCAAAGCACTAAACCCCGATTGTCCACATGGAGGCACGATTACGCCGTGCACTAAGGCGTCCTGTACGTCGATGGTGGGCATGTCTTCAACCAATCTGACCCTGCCTGTGCTGCAGAGCGGAGTTACGATGTTGGGGAGCTGGTAGCTGCTCGCCGTTGCTCGGTGGTTCTCTCCGGGTACTCCGGCTTCCTCCACCCCTAAAACGATATGATCTTGACTGTTAAAGTGTCGTTAAACCTTAATGAATAAATAAATAACTACGAGAAGTGTTATACGACACTTTCCACTGAGTTATGTGTTAAGCCAGTCGATAGCGACCAATTAAGCCTGTCCCAACTAACTATTGATATCACATACAAGGTAACTGTATTTTCTCTAAAATCAAGCGGCGTCTTGTTTGATCTGTATAACCTGGTCTCAACTCGACGGGCTACAACGACGACGGGTTGCTATAGTATATTGATAGGGATCGATAACCCATTCTATATACTGTAATAATAATAATAATATGTATACATCGTGCAGCCCTGCTGTGAAGTTTATAGATACTTACTGATTCGTCAAAGCAAATCTTCAGTCCTTGCTGAGTTAAAGCACTAGTTTCTGCGTAACGCATACCAAGTTCTTTAGCACACTTAGCTCCTTCTTCATACGGGATTAGTGGTCCGGCATGAGATGATGAATCCCTCAAGTCTGAAACAAACAGAAGGATAAACTGTAATAAATATCGGTACAGATACTTGAAAAAACTACGTACAATTGTCGGTGGAAAACAACATTAGTAGTATGTCAGGGGCTTTTGAGGGAAAGGTTGCAGGACCCCGGTGCAGGACCCCGGAAGTGACGTCATGTCACGTGACCTAGTGGCGTCATGTTGTGTTGTCATGGTAACCCACGTGAGCGGCCATGTTGTGACGTCATGACCATATTGATACGTGGTGTTAGTGCGCATGCGCGGCGCGTGTTGGTAGGGTGATACGTGTTTCCGTCGTCCATTTTGTATACTGGAGGACGCCATCTTGGTTTCTATGGTAGCACGTGGTTGCTATGTCACCCAAAGGCCTACAACAAGACAGAGGTATGTTCGGAGGGTGTGCTCGATTGAATCGGAGTAAATTTCATTACCACAAACAACCCGACAATCCCTCCAAATCACCAAAATCCACCCCAAACTACCGAAATTGACTTTATTTATTACGAATTTCCCATTTTATCGACTTAGCACGCAGTGCTATAGTACCGAGGGGACCGCTGGAGGTATGTTCGATTGAATTTGAGTATATCTAATTTCCCAAATAGAACCGACCACCCTCACAAACCACCAAAATCTACAACAAAACGGACATGTGAAGCCCTATTCTGGGCATATAAAAACAACACGTAATGCTATAGGACCGAGATGTCTCCTGGGGGCATGTTCTATTTAATAGGGGTACAGGACCTGATTTTCACAGAATCCCATTTTAATGCCTATTGCATATGCTACTATAACACTAACAGTCTATCCAGTCCAAACTATCTCTGGTTCTCTCGTCCAAGTCTTATAATCACCAGTGTTTGATTTCCCATAATCTGTATGTAGAGTTATCTCCCTTGTGTACAACAAAAACCTGTATCACTCCCAAAGCCAATAAGCTATCGAGCAGTTACTAGTAAGTCATTGCTCGAACGACTCGAAGCAGATGGAGCAAATCAGCTTTCGAGCAATTGCTCGATCGACTGACTCGCATATATTGCTCGAACGACTCGAATGCCATCGAGCAAATGAGCTTTCTCGTTCGAGTGACTCGCACATACGACTCTTCGGCTCATTTCAGAAAAAGGGATTCCATAGCCACAGGCGTTTTCGAAAAAGGGATTCCACAAATGGGATTCCAAAAAAGGGGATTCCATAAGTGGGATTCCGTCTTATGTCGAGTGACTCGCACATACTGCTCGAACGACTCAAAGCCCATCGAGCAAATGAGCTAACGAGCAATTGCTCGTTCAAGTGACTCGAACATACGACTCTTCGACTCATTTCAGGTGCTTTAAAAACTTGTTGGTTGACCTATCGAAAAGTCTGAGCTGAAAGTCGTGGGAAGGCTTTTGGTACAGGCATCCGACGCTGGTGGAGGTGGCAAGAGTACGTAGTTGCATTTACTGCATTTACTGACCAGGTTTCATTCATATAAAAAATGAAAGTGTCAATGACACTGTAGCTCAACTTGACAAACTTGAACTTGGCAAGTTATAAGTGAAATGGCAAAGTTGAAGATCATTGGTACAATGTTATTTGGTGACATTTCAACATAACAGCATTGTGTGTGCACAACGTCAGAGTAATCCATGCATTTTTAAATGTAAACTGTAAGGCTGGCAAAAGGAAGAATGTTGATACACAAATGTAGTAAGTTCAGAGGTTATTGTAAATGGCAACTTTTTTCACAGAAATGAATGCTAATCAATAGCTCTTATCTAAAGGTGTCGCCTAAAGAGCACACCAAGTTCAAAAACAATCCTATGATAAATGTGACCTGTAGGCCATGTTAAAGAATAATGTTGATAAATTCAAAGATTGTTGCTAACAGCAACAGTTTTTGATGGAAATGAAAAGAAAATCGATAGCTCCTATATTTGTCACCCTGCAAAAGCATACAAAGTTTCAAAACAACCTGATAATGAAATTTCGCCCTCTGAGACACGCCAAAGGAAGATGTTAATGCACAAATGCACAAAGTTTGAAGGTCATTGCTTGTGGCAATGTTTTTCTCTCTCTTTTTATGGAAATTCATAAATATACCCTGCAGAGAGTGCAAAAGGGATAAGTTACTGCACAAATGCAGTAAGTTCAAAGGCTGGTGATAACGACAATAATTTTATAAAGGAAATGAAATAAAAGGTCAATTGCTCACATCCAGAGGTCTCCCCAAACACACATACCAAGCGTAAAAGTGATTCGATCATAAATGTACCCTGAAGGGTGTGCCAAAGGGAAATATTGAAGCCTGGCTAAACTAAGTTCAAAGGTCATTGACAGAAATGGAAGAAAATCGATAATTCCCAAACAGATATCACCCCACACAAGCACACCAAGTGATCCAATCATAAATGTGCCCTGCAGGGTGTGTCAAAGGGAAATATTGATGCATAACTGTACTAAGTTTTTACTAAGTTCATCAGAGGTCATTGCCAATGGCAAGTATTTTTTTACGGAAACGGAAGAAAATCGATAGCTCCAATCTAGAGGTCACCCCAAACAAACATACCAGGTTTTAAACCATTCTGACCATAAATGTAGGGCGTGCCAAAGGAATATATTGATGCCTGACAAAACTAAGTTCAAAGGTAGTTGCCAGCGGAAATGGAAGAAAATCGATAGCTCCCATCTATAGCTCACCCCAAACAAGCATACCAAGTTTCAAAGTGATCTGATCAAACATGTCCACTGTAGGGTGAGCCAAAGGTAAACGTTGATGCATAACTGCACTAAGTTCATCGAAGGTCGTTGCCAGCGGCAACATCTTTTGGCGGAAATCGAAGTAAATCGATAGCCTCCATCTAGAGGTAACACCAAACAAGCATACAAAGTTTCAAACCGATCTGATGATAAATGTGCCCTGTAGGGCATGCCAAAGGAATATATTGAGGTCTGACTAAACTATGTTCTAAGAACGTTGTCAGCGGCAACATTTTTTGAGGGAAAAGGAAGAAAATCGATAACTCCCATTTTGAGGTCACCCCAAACAAGCATATGTAAGTTTCAAAGCGATCCGATAATAAATGTGCCCTGCAGGGTGTGCCAAAGGGAAATTTTGATGCATAACTGCACTACGTTTATCAAAGGTCGTTGCCATCGGCAACATTTCTTGGCAGATATCGCAGAAAATCGATAGCTCCCATCTACAGGAAACACCAAACAAGCATACCAAGTTTCAAACAGATCTGATCAAAAATGTGCCCTATACGGCGTGCCAAAGGAATATATTGATGCCCGACTAAACTAGGTTCAAAGGTCGTTGCCAGCGGCAACATTTTCTGACGGAAATGGAAGAAAATTGATAGCTCCCATCTAGAGGTCACCCCAAACAAGCATGCCAGGTTTCAAAGCAATCCAATCACACTGTATGGTGTGCCAAAGGGAAATACTGAGGTCTGACTAAACTAAGTTCTGAGAACGTTGCCAGTGGCAACATTTTTTACGGAAATTGAAGAAAATCGATCGCTCCCATCTAGATGTCACTCCAAACAATCATACCAAGTTTCAAAGCGATGTGATCATAAATGCGATCCGTGAGGTGTGCCAAAGAAAATTGTGGACGTACGTACGAACGTCCGGATGTACGTACGTACGTACTCCGACGGACGAGAAGTGATAGCATTAGCTCAGCTTGACTTTGTCAAGTTGAGCTAAAAACCCTTGTTCCAGTTTGTTGATTTTCCATCGGTCTTTCCTAGTGTGGTCACAATTATCTTTGGAGAATAAATGCACCACACACACAGAAATACGGGTAATAAAGGAGCCAAATTGTATGGAAATAATTGAGTAGATATTGTCATGAAAATGCAGGAGAATACTTCTCCTAGAACTAATTTAAAAATGTCGGCGCCCGTTTGGCCCGTAACTCTCGTTGAACTCATTTCCCCTGGGCCCGTCCTCGCTCTCGGCGGCCCTGTCGATAGTACGAAATAGTCTAAACAGTACGCATATTAATAATGGGTTTGAGTGGGAGAGAGACAACATTAGTAAGACAATCGTTGCAAGAATTGGAAAGTGAATTCGATTCGAGATTCGATTTGGTTTCGGACCTTATTGCTGATTCGATTCGAGATTTTATTTGACCGAAAAAACGTCATTCGCCGGACCCTAATACCACAGTAATTTTAATATTGCTACAATTGTACACTTCATACTTACCGATCTTACATGCAACTAGCAGTTTGGGAACTTCTGGACAGTAATGGTTCAGTTCGTGTATCCATTTGTGGCGTATGTTTTCGAATGATGCTCTATTCTCTATGGAAAAGCAGAGGAAGAAAACATCAGTTTGAGGGTATGAGAGTGGTCGCAGACGATCATAATCCTCCTGTAATGATAAACGGCACATAAACCAGTCAAGATTGGTGGAAACAGTGTTGATTTGATAAAAGGATAACATTTTAGACGGAAATTGAATGTACATTGTCATGCTGTGCCGCAATTAGCATAGGGCGACTCATCGCTTCGTTAATTAACCCTTTGCACACTGTAGTCAAAATTCAAAAATTTAAAGCATTTTTCCCTATTGCTCAGGAGAGGGGGCGGAAAAAGGGTGTGTGACACAACGTATAGGGGTGGGTGGGTGGGTGGGTGGGTGGGTGGGTACTCAGGTGTCAAAAACGCGTTTTCTCCAGATCATGCAGTTTTTTTTCTTTTTCCATTTTTATAGTTCTTTTTGTCTCAAAACACCTTCATCGTGCATTGCATCTATTTGCATACTAACCATAAGACATTTCGAGTAGTATGTATGCATCCAATGACAGGAAATTTGTGTGATTGTCACTGGAACTCATGTGGAGACAGGGGTGGGTGTCGTGTGGACTATGGAAAAAAATGCATACATTTTTTCCTAACTGTGTCTACTTTGAAAGCTGTTCATGGGTTTTCATAATTTATGCAACCAGTTTCCACATTCAAACTCATGTAATACACAGAGATTGCAGAAAAATGAATATATCTCTGGATATTACCTTTGTATGCTGTGGTGAGGTTCAATTGTTACTTCCATGTGTACCCTAACTGTCAAGAGCTAAGTTGAGAGTTGTGGCAGCAACCCAAGTTCAACATTGCGAATCTTTTATAAAGACTGTTATATGCCTTCAGTCTTTTGTAATCATAAGGAAATAAATAAATAAAACGTTGATTGTTTATTGATTGGCATGAAAATGAAAGAAAAGGAAACAATAAAAATCATCTGCGGAATGTCGTTGCATCAACTTGCTGTTGATAAAACATCACTCAATCTGAGTGCCTCTGGGCACTATCCTATCAAATGTAACAGAGCAATGTGTCTTGGTTCCAGGACTCTACCAGTTAATTGTTTGAGTTATATCTGGTGACAGATATTGAACATGCATTGATGGTATTGATCATGTACATCAAATTACATATTATTATATTCACTTGCAAAATCATTCAGATTCAGCAGATTCAGTGTACCTGCAAAACATAAGCTTTTAATGTGGGAATGGGACGGGGGTGGGTGAGTGGGTCCGAAAAATGGCAATACCCAAAAATGAGACATTGTGTCAGCAGTCTCCCCCCCCCCCCCCACCCTATATTGCTACTTAGAATTTAACCAATTCAGTCTTGTATGACAGAGCTCGTTGATGATGGCAATACGTAATGATGAGGTGCATGAATTGAAGAGAAGAAGGAAGAGGGTTGCACAGAAAATTCGTCGCAAACTAAAATTCTGAGTCGTAAGCGGAGATTCGTCGAAGTGGGGAAGATATAGCTTAGCTATAGCTGACTTTGAGAATTATTTATTTTGGTTTCATAAATAAAGAGGTTACCTCGGTAACTTCACATCAGCTTTCGACCTTCGGTGTCAGACTGGGAAGTTACCGCAGGTTAGTATCTCGGCCGATGTGAAACTATCAAGTAATCTTACTATAATTTGAAGTTATTGTGGTTGTCGTGACATGCCCTATCTCCCCAACCTGTACGGGTCCGATCGACTTCAAACTCAGCAGGCCAATGTATTTCTATCCGATAAAACTAAATCGAAATGTTTGGTGGCAATATTTTATTTGTTTTTGGTTTTAGGTTTTTTGCGTTATTAGCCCTTTACCCAACGTAACGACCAACACCGAACAGCGCTATATGTACGCCTAAATAAATCCCATTGACCACAGAGTTAACCTTTCACTCTCTGTACACCCCATGTTGTTTTGAAAAAAAAATACCTATACATCTACAAAGTACATCATCTCTTGAAAAAATTAAGCTGGAAAAAAATATATGTTGCCACATGAAATTTCAGTTTAAATTTCGAATTTTCACAACTTCCGTATGGTCTTGCATTGAATGACCTTCACACTTTTTTTTCCCATGCCTCATGTTTTTGAGAGATTCTCACACATTCCGGCACCAAATTACAAACAAACTTATTAATCCTTTCTAAAGTGGACGAATCAAAATTTTAATTAATGGTTTCAAAGTCAAAATATATTTAACCAATCAGCTGATCAGCCCTATTTAATCCTACTCACAACATTGGGCTCCAAGTCACGTGTTCACTTATTTGGTTGTTCATAACCTATATGCAAAAATCACCATTCAATTTTCATTATTTTTTCCATTTATTGTCTCAAAAACATTGCTTATGACCCCTAATTGGAACGGGCTCGTTGAGCTCGTTCCACTGAGGAGTCATTAGCTATATTTTTGACGCAAAAAATGAAAAACATTTGAAGTGTCGACTCTCTGTCGTGTCAGATCATGTGTTAACCGAAAATCGGCAATTGTGTCAATACAGATGAAGTTACTGTTGGTTGCGCTTAATTGTGTAAGGGAGGTAACACGAAATTGAATTGTCCCAGTATTCCCGCAATCGGATTTAAACAACATTCATCCCTGAAAAGCCACCTGTCGAAAAACCATGGGAAGCATGGGTCCATCCACTAATAACCGCTAATTAACAGTATTCAAATATACCTGTCCGGCTGTGTCCCACAATCCAAGACAGATTGGTTTGCCATCCACCATTACGTTAGCGCTGTAATTGTCGAACACCGTTGGAACATATTCTGATGGGAAGGAATTTGTAGCATATGAGATCAGCAAACAACTCTTACCAACTCCCCCATCTCCAACAACCAGAAGCTTCAGGTTCTGCATCAGTAATTTTCTGTAAAATAAAACAGTATTCACGTGTTGTCTTTGCGAATTACCCTTTTTCAACACAGTGGCCCTGAAAGGGATCGTTCTTCACAAAATTGCCGTCATAAAACTGGCGATTCTATTTTGCATTTGTGGGGAGGGTGGGGTAACAAATTCAAATTATTTATTTATTTATTGGTGTTTAAGGTGACATACTTATGCACAATGGTTAATCGTGACCGTGACAGTTTTACGGGTGGAGGAAGCCGGAGTACCCGGAGAGAACCACCGAGCAACGACGAGCAGCTGTCAGTTCTCCAACATCTTAACTCTGAACTCTGCACCGCAGCACAGGCAGGGTTAGATTGGTTGAAGACATGCGCACCATCGACGTGCAGTACGCCTCAGTACACAGCGTCATCGTGCCCCCATGTAGGCAATCGGGGTGAAGTGTCTTGCCCAAGGACACAACGCGGTTGCCGCAGGTGGGATTCGAACCGAGGACCTCTCGGCTTGTAGCCTGCACCTCTACCAACTGAGCCACCGCGCCCCCACAAATTCAAATTGAAACCGTATAAAGCTACAAGGTCACAAAAGTACCGTCCATCCCAACCGTCCCACAGGCATTCTAAGGGTATGCGTGGGACCTGGCGAGGATGCACTTCAGGCCCGGGATGAAGTGGGTAAGAACAGGGGCGCCGAAGCACTTCAGGGCAGGAAGGTCAGACGCCGGGGAAAGGGCATTTACTAGCACTAGTAGCCCCATTATAACATGCTGAAGCATGCATGCATGTCTCAAAGACCGAAGGCCCGAGATGGTGGGTTTGAGATCAGGTGCCCGCTCCAATCGGGAAGGGGGCACCTCCTCCCAAATTCCCCAAACTCAGCTACTGAATTTTGAGAGCTCCCAGAACGGATATGGGGTGTATTTTAGCTTTAGTTCGAGAATAAATCATTGAAAATAATTGTGCGACGCACCCGGGAAGGGCATTTCTGAGGAGGGTAGCTGCGCCCTCGGCCCCCGTGCATCCGGCTTCCCTGAGTAAAGAAGTAGTCTCGGCGACACTGCTCGTTTCAAGGCCTACGCCTACCTCAAGACACAGTTACTCGTCGTATTAGAAGAATTTAGAAGTTAAATATCAATTGTAGAATCAACACTATAAACTTAGATGGATATGATATCACAACGCGAATCCCAGATATCATTCAACGAAGAAGGGCCAGCGCCAATTTGCCCCATTCCACGGTGAATGTGTCTGGGCCACGTGGGCAAAAATGTCACTTTTCAATGAAATTTACTTTTGCCATTTTCAGGTGCTCGGTCGACTTTAACTCTTTACCTAACGAATCGCCCGCATCCACCCGTGTAATATGCAAATTGAGCAGTTGAAAAAAATTAATTTTTCAAAATATTTCAACAAAACCATATCATGTGACCCCTCATTGGAACGAGCTCTTTGAGCTCGTTCCGATGAGGGGTACATGATATGGTTTTGGTAAAATGTCTTGAAAAATTTTTTAAAAATGATATTTAAAATAATAAATTTTGATATCGTCTGCGTTGGGTAAAGGGTTAACGTCATAGTGTTGAATATATTTTGTCTATTTGTAAAGAATGTGATGGTCAATAAATTCAAGAATTCCATCTCTTGCAATATCTAAAAGTACACTGTCACTGTCATAGGAAACCGATTACACATGTCGATGCCACCATTTTTTATAACAAAAATTAAATATATAAATCACCAACTCAACGAAATAAATTAGACTAGATCATTATTGCCGTGATGATATTTTTAAAGAGGCCTATAATGCGTTAAGCCTGAAAAATAAATCAAAGAAACACACAGTTGAAACACTTCTGTAAACTTCAGCGGTTATAGTACAAGTCGAACAATGAATATGGATTACATCATGCATAGCGCAAGAACATAATACCATGACATCATGATTTTCATTCGTAAAAAATCAACTCATAGACGCTGAACGATTGTCAAACTAAATGCTAACAAATCAAGAAAGAGGGGAGGGATATTGTAAGATAAATTGGTTATTACCACCAAGTGGGTTTCCGACCTCGCCTCTGGGCCATATATCGACTCGTTGTAACGGACTCGTCGATATATGCCTAGAGACAAGGTCACTACTTCAATACACCATCTCGGAAACGCACATGATGCATATATTTATTGACTATATTACATTCTGATAATACGAGCGTACGTGCCTCATGATTGACGGCGGCTTGAAAAAGTCTCCGAGCCCAAGGGGTTCAAGGATCCAATCAGTTGGGACTATATAGTTAAATTCATGACATCTTGGAAATTTATGAGTGAATAAATAAAATTTATACCATGATTACCTATTCTACTATATATAAAAAGCCTAAGACATAAATTTTAGCTTTACACACTAACCGTGATGAACACGCCAGCAATGGGATTTCAGTAGCAAAAATTTACACCTACAGTGGAACTACATCCAAGTTGACCTTTGGTGACCTCGCCTTGAATGCAAACTTGTCTAAATTTATCACTCGTCGCCCCGTGAAGAATGAAATGAAACCCGCAATTATTTATTACGTTTTAAAACAAGTTTACCTCATAATGTATCAAACATTAAGAAACACACGTTGTCTCATGTTAATAAAGCATCCATAACTCGAAATAGTGTGTTATTGTGTTATTAAAATGAAAAGAAGCCCCGTAATTTTCGCGTTTCGTTTTCTATTTCGTTTCGGCGATAAAATTGCCAGCGGAAGTATCGCCCACCGGTGCTTATGTAAACAAAAACAGATTCGCACGTGTGAATATTGATTTATTTAACATTTAAACTCTTATTAATCTGACGATCATGGTATAAATAAAATATACCCAAAGTAGCTTGGTATAACAAATGTTCACCACTCGTGGTGAAGTGGTGTTAACCGCGCGCCGAAGGCTCACTGTTAACACCACTTCACCACGAGTGGTGAACATTTGGTTCACCAAGCGACTATGAGTATATTCTATATATACATGTAATAGTCGTGGCGCAACTTCTTATTTAATTAACACATACTGTATCGGTATTCCAAATTGGTCATGTTTGGCCCCCAGCAAGCTGAATCGGTTACTACAGACCCCTTCATCGGAATGACCGACTGTGTGTGAGACGAGCCCAAGGTTCAAATCTGTATTTTAAGGATGTACACGATTACTACGAAGACAGAATTAATGTCCAAGACACAAGTCCTGATGAAAATGTCCCGACTGAAAAATTATTGGGCGGATCACACATATAACCCAGCCCCAGTTACTCCTGATTTCCTTCGTTTAGAACTAATTTTAAATTACGAAACATATTTCAAATGTTATGTAATACCAAGAATGCGGACAACGTTACGCTTGTCTAACTCGCCACCTGTGGTGAAGGTATCTAGCTCTAGTGGGCATAAATCATCGATATAAAGTGAAACAAATAGATATCTACATTTTAACACAGACCGCAAGTGGTACTCAGACCTATTTATTTATTTATTGGTGTTTAAGGGTACAAACTTATGCACAATGGCTAATCATGATCGTGACAGTTTTACGGGTGGAGGAGGCAGGAGAACCCGGAGAGAACCGCCGAGCAACGACGAGCAGCTGCCAGCTCCCCGCCATTGTAACTCCATACCATACTGCAGCACAGGCAGGGTTAGATTGGTTGAAGACATGTGGACCATCGACGCGCAGTACGCCTTGGTATACGGCGTCATCGTGCCCCCATGTGGACAGTCAGGGTTAAGTGCCTTGCCCAGGGACACAACGCGGGAGTCCGAATCTATCGCTCAAACGGTCACCCATCCGAGGACTAACCGGGCTCGACGTTGCTTAACTTCGTACTCAGATCTAGTCTTGCAGTTTTGAAACTTTAAAAAAATCCAGAAAAAATCAAACAGCCAGGTTTATAGCTCCCATTTGAGATTAAAATTCGGGTTAAATGTCCCACCAGGGCTTACTCTCTGAGAAAGCCTCCAACTCGTCTTTCACTTGATATCACAAACGTATTTTCCGCCACTCGAAAATTAATGTGTATCACATTCCAAGGTTAGATTAATAATAATACGGCTTTGGCCAATAGGAGAATACTTTGACTACCACTGTGCTCCCAAATCTTGCTCCCTCCTCAGCCCTTCTTCTTCCACATACTTCAAAACGAATTGTTTAATGTTATTCCGTGTTTCTTTCTTCACAATTTCACTGATCAATATACTAACCCCCTCCTTTATGTCACCCAATCATCAACTGTCTTCCATCCCGTCTGGAGATGGGCAATACACTGAAAAACCGAACCGATACCGATATTAGGGCATACAGAAAAACCGAACCGAACCAATCACTGGATACCGAAACTGTCTGAATTTTCAAATTTTTCTACAGTAACTATTAATAATCCCTGTTGAGGCTTTATAGCAGCTGAAGGGTTCATTTTCATGAAAGAAATGGATGATTTTCTTTTCAGTTTTGTTATACCTCAGGGACATGCGCAATTGTCTTGAATTCTCACTGGACTATAACCTGAGCATGTCCAGATGCTTAGCAGTGATTTCTCGCCAAGTCTTGGCTACCTTAACCCTTTACCCAACGTAACGGCCAAAACCGGCCAGCGCTATTCTCAAAAATCGTCAATTAATTTTCAAAATATTTTCATTTTTTGTCTCAAAAACATAGGTTATGACCCCTCGTTGGAACGAGCTCGTCGAGCTCGTTCCAACGAGGGGTCATAACCTATGTTTTTGAGACAAAAAATGAAAAAAATTAGTTATTCAAGAGTTTTTTTGGCAAGTGTCGTCTGCTTTTCATGTTAGGTAAAGGGTTAACAGTAGAGATGGGCGGTATTGGAATTTTGAGTTCGGTATCGGTTTCGGTATTTTTGTGTGGGCATACCGCGGTATCGGTTCGGTATTCGGTATGTGACTCCAGATTCACTGATAGTACCAAAGGGGAATCCATGTCCGAAAAAATACAGAATAAGTTGTTCTTGTATCATTCTATCACAGTGCTACACATGCCATTGTTGATGGGCTCAACATTGTCAATCTTTTGTCAACACAGATCATATCTACAGTAATTTGGTGACTCGTTCTAAATACGCCTTAACTTTTCAAGCTCACTTAAGGCGTCTGTAATCATAGAATGTGTGTCCTGAAGATGTCATCTTTAGGTGGGCCTGATGACAGTAGTAAAATTATCTGGTCAGTGATTTCTAGCCAAGTCTTGGCTGCCTGTTAAGGCAGCCAAGACTTGGCTAGAAATCACTGCTAAGCAACTGGACATGTACAGGTCGTAGACTATTGATAATTTAGTACAACTGCCCTGGTCCTTAAGGCTTAACAAAACTGAAAAATAAAATCAGTCACTTCATTCATGAAAATGAACACTTCATCTGCTATCAGTCCTCATCAAGGCCTTATAAATAGCGAATGCACAGGGGAAATTGAAAATACCGTTGGTTTCGGTATTCAAAGATTGGGTCGGTTCGGTTTTTCGGTGTCCCCATGATATCGGTATCGGTTCGGTTTTTCGGTATATTGCCCATCTCTACTTAACAGGCAGTCAAGACTTGTCTAGAAATCACTGCCCAGGTGCTTTATCTTTTGTCATCAGGACCTCTTGAGGATGTCTTCGTCAGGTCACATGCTCCGAGTTCACATACACCTGAAATATGGCTTTAATCCTTTACCTAATATGAAAATGAAAAGCAGACGACACTTGCAAACAAAATTCTTGAATAACTAATTTTTTCATTTTTTGTCTCAAAAACATAGGTTATGACCCCTCACTGGAACGAGCTCGACGAGCTCGTTCCAAAAAGGGGTCATAACGTATGTTTTTGAGACAAAAAATGAAAAAAATAATGAACACTAATTGTTGATTTTTGTGAATATCGCGGGCCGGGTTTGGCCGTTACGTTGGATAAAGGGTTAAAGGTTAAGGTATGTTTAGGACCAGTCACAAAATTACTGTAGATATGATTTGGTTTCGTAAAAGAATGCCACTGTTGAGCTCACTGGCAGTGGAGTTTGTGATGCAGTGGAAGAATGATACAAGAACAACATATTCTGTATTTTCCTGAAGTGAATTCCCCTTTGGTACTATCAGCAAATCTCAGTCAAGTCAGATACCGAATACTGAACCGATACCGAGGTATGTACGCCCTTAAAAATACCGAAACGATACCGAAATCAAAATTGAAATCCTGCCCATCTCTAATCCCGCCATCCCACATTTTCGTGCTTACCCTGGTGAGTCTTGTTCTGGCAGACAGATATTTTGAACATTCTAAGAGGAAGTGCTCCAGGATTTCCATTACTCCATTACTAGTTACTGCCATGTACCCACGTGGTGTAATTAATAATAATAACACTTTGGCCGGCCGCTGATTTGTCGAGGTTCTCGGATGAGAAGGCATTGGTTACCCCTGTACTCCCAACTGCCTCCCTGTTCCCCACGCTTATTCTCTCATCCAACACTCGGAGACGAACTGCTTGATGACATCCCTGTCCCATTCTTCCCAATCTCTCCGATTAGCATATTAACCCTCTCGATTGTGTCGCTCACTAACCACATGTCCTTCACTCTCCCATCCCACTTACCCATTATTAAAGGAACCTTATCATCAACACGCATACGCCCGACTTGGAGGAGAATCAAACTGCCTCCTTTCCCACACAAAAACGCATAACCGCTTTCTAGAGAAAAAATGCCAACTCTGAGTGAAAATTTATTTTAAACCCTTCGAACCCTGATGGTACACCACTTAGCATTTGTTTTTTTCTGTAAATTGAAAATGTTTATTAGTATAAACCAGAAATTCACTGGGCAGCTATTTACTCAAAACATTTAGGGCGTATGGCGATTTTGACAAGTAAACTCGTTTCTTCCGTTTCAACGGGTTAATGCAATATAATTTTTAGTACGTGCACTTCAGTCGACTTGGAGTGGTCGTAATCCACGCGTGGGCAGTGATGTCCACACCTGCGTTTACCTGGTAATAAAAATCATCATCAGCAGAAGTTTAATTGATGAAGCACCGGGTTGTGCCCAGTGCTTCATTAATTAAATTTTTGATGATTATTCCTATAATTAGTGTTTGGAATCTAATATTATTGCGTTCGTGGAAATATTGTCCACCCGTGGGCGTGGGAAGTATCCAGTCCACAGCGGCCGTACTGTATGTGTTAACATGTTTGAATTCGAAACTGTTTGAACGAGTAGACATTTTTAACCCTTTCAATGATGGCGCCCTGAATGTTATCTTTTTATACACTAATATATTCAGTGACATGGCGAAAGGAAATGATTTCGCGCGCCGAAGGCGCGCAGGGACGGTATGGGGGACAAGCCCCTTTCGACCCTCGGTAGCTGTATGTGATGGTTGTCCAGTGACATGGGTGAGTCTGTCTCGCATTTGTGGGGAGGTTCAGTAATAATCTAACCCTATACGGCGGAGGGATTAAATTATTACTGATTCCCAAGTAGTTAGGTATTCATTTTGTTGGCTGCTCGAGGACTTCTCCCTTGAAAGGGTTATTTCGCGAGTGAATGGTAAAATGCGGTGTAAGGGAGATAACCGATATACTGTTCAAATTTCATTTTTATCATACGGTTGCACCCCTTCGTTCACAAAATCATTCCCATCATCTGCGACAAGCGCTCATTCACTTGCGACAGTGTCGTATTAACCCATGATCGGGCCCCTAGGCTTTTAGGTACTTCGGTACGCCCCCTCCCACCCCCACCCCCCACTCCGACCCTTCAACCTTTCACCCCACTGCAGCCGACAGCCTGACACTGGTACGGTAGGCACTATGCCGCAATACGTATCACTATATCCATTTTGCGGGCCTCCTGAAGAATTCTACTCACAACTTGACATATTATTTAAATAAGCATTAAAATAATGTACTGTATATAAATATATATATAGTATACTTATGAGAGTATATATATGGATAAATACATATGTACATGTATCGCTACGGCGCAGAGTGCAAAGTGCCTTTAACCATTGAAGCCCTAGGGCGCTGGTAACAGTGCCTCAGCAAAAAAAGAAATTGGCGGTCTCCTGTCCCTGCGGACACCTAGGCTTCGGCCTAGTCAACCTTATGAATAATACGGCCCTGACTTGCGATGTTGACACACACTACCACCACTAGGCTCTTTATGAGTTTGCATTGTCTGTTCGTCGGCCTCATGGACGGATGGGCGCACATACAGTAGCTTAACAATAGGAGGTGTGGCCTAACACAGAATATTTCCATTGTCTGGGTACCGGGTATTGTTTCTCAAGTGGTAATCACTTTGTCCTTAAGTGGTTGGGGTTGGGTCTGCGACAAAAGAAAAAAACATATAAGGGCCAAATTTAAGGGAGTCTGTCGGGCTATCCATCGGTCGGGGCATCCATCAACCGGTTCGTCAGTGTGATCGGAACCTACTACGTGTATAATAGTCTCTGGAAGCTGCCTCCGTCTGTCGGCTCTTTTGTTTGTGTGTTTACCCGCCCCCTTCCCCTCCCCGGAGAATCAGTTATTTTTGTGTGGCCTTATACCATAATCTTATCTTGAACTTGGCTGTCAAACACAGACACAAAGACACACACACAAAGACCATACTCCTTTCTCTTTCTCACTCACTCACTCACTCACTCTCACACACCCACACGCACACACACACACACACCCTCACACACACTGAATTCCCATCACACACACGACGTGTGAACTACAAAATTCAATCCCATCAACACTCCAAACATCGAGCGATCACATCATAATAAGTCACATAGGCACAGTTCTATTTACAGGTTTAGAACTTTATAGTTTTACGTCCAGTATACATCCTGTAAACAGTAGAAGCCAGGCTTTGATGTAATTATTGGTCATTATTCAAAATAAACACAAATTTTTGAATTGTATCATAGAGTTCGAAATCCGGGTTCAGTTCCTTCACTTTTTTCAATTAGATCATCCCAAATGTCACTGTACAAGAGCTGGTTATTTATTTATTTATTTATTTATTTATTTATTTATTTATTTATTTATTTATTTATTTATTTATTTATTCATTTATTTATTTATTTAATTATTTGTGCTTAAGTTCAGATATTTCTGACAAAGGCTAATCGTGATCGCAACATGGATATAAAGTGAAGTACAGCCAATCGTTTATACCCACGTTGCCCATTTTAGAGGACTTCTGTCCCAGGTATTGGTTACTGGTCATATTTTATCAATAAACAAGAGCCTGTCTACAACAGTAAACAAGCACTGCTCCGCTCCCCGGCGTTGCCACGGGGAGAGCTGGTTATCAGGAAGTTTTTGTTTTTCATCTTCCGCTTCACTTGCGTGACACATTTTGGAAAGTCTCTTTCAAATCGCGTTTTACTACCTCCGGAATTCAACTCGACCACTGTATGTATATGAACTAAGACCTTGATGATAAACACGGCAATCCTTTCAAGTATTTTACAAGTGCTTTCTCGTCCGTATTAACTGAATCAATGGCTAAAATATGCGTCCTTAAGACGACGATATTAATACGTCACCACCACACTACTCAATGCATTCATCCATAACAAAAACTATTCAATACAAATGAGAGATAACAGTTCAGTTTTGTATGGAGGATTATATACTAATTTAATCTTTACCCGCTGAATATTTTCAGAATATTTTGTTTCCATAAAATTTAGTCGTGGCTGCTTCACAGAAGCCATGACTAGATATGATGAAAAATTCATTAAAAAGTAACACAAGCAATCATTTGTCAAAATGTTTACTCAATTTGGAGGGGTAAATTTGGTTGAATGTGCCCAAGTTATACTTATTTCAGTGGCAAACTTCCGTGTCCTGTGCTGAAATATCTGCCAGCAGCAAGCAAGCAGTTAATCACAATTTTGAGTTCAAATTAACCCTCCACGTGTAGTACCAGTGAGGTATCCTCCAAAAGTTTCCAGTTATCCAAGATTTATTTTTTTCATTTTTTCGCAGTTGTCGTCTGCTAGTTGTGTCTCGTTTGCGTAAAGGCAGGGATATCATGGTTAAAATCTGAGAAAAACTTGAAGGGCAGGTAATTCAAGTTCTCACGACAGCATGAATGATACAGAGACAGTGACAGAGGAAACAGGACATCCTTCCCTACACTTTTTGATTTTTTGTCTTTTTCATATAGTTTACCCCCCCCCCCCCCCCCCCCCCTTCCAAACTGAATGAAACAAATTTTACTCGGGCGTTCTTGAATAAACATTTAATTACCATTATTTGACCTTTTGCCTGCCACAAATAGAAGTCGACACTTGCCCCCAAAACCGACAGGCTTTAAAAAAAATAATTAGTACACCCCCCACACACACACACACACATACACACACATACCCTCACGCTACTACACACACACGTTCATTTTAGTTCGACATCCTTTGCACAGAGTTTGACTATGGACTATATATCTATGTTTGTAGGCCTAGGGGCGCGGTGGCGTCGCGGTAACCGCTTCTCGTCAGATCACCGAAGTTAAGCAACGTCGACCGCGGTTAGTAGTTGGTTGGATGGGTGGCCATTTCAGCGACTCATTCGCGCTCCCGCGTTGTGTCCTTGGGCAAGGCACTTCAACCCGATTGCCTACATGGGGGCACGATGACGCTGTGAACTAAGGCGTACTGCACGTCGATGGTGCGCATGTCTTCAACCAATCTAACCCTGCCGGTGCCGCGGTGCAGAGTTACGATGTTGGAGAGCTGACAGCTGCTCGTCGTTGCTCGGTGGTTCTCCCCGGGTACTCAGGCTTCCTCCACCCGAAAAACTGTCACCGACATGATATGATCCTGGCTGTTAATGGGTCGTTGAACCCTAATAAATAAATAAATAAATTGTAGGCCTAACTCGCTCCCCCATCACTCAGCTCAAACGAGATTTCCTCACCGAAAAAGGAGCGACAAAGTTCAAATTATAAGTGAACCCGGAATAAGCAGATATTCTTGGGCATCACTATCAGACAAGAATATAGATTTGTTTTGGACGCCAGGGCCGAATACGCACAAGGAGTCTCACTCCATCCAAAATTTAGTTGTTGAACCCCCACCCCCTCCAAAAAAAAAAAATGACTGTTTAAGCGAAAAAATTAGTTTGGATCCGGTTACACGCAATAGAACAATAGGATCGTTCGGCCAGGTTTTTTTTTTTATTCTAATATTTTATTTTCTCATACAGTACGTGGAGAGTGGATTGCAGTTAAATCACTCGGGGTGGAGTTATCACCCAAAGTATCACTTTCAAATTTTGAACATGTGGACAAGAAACACGAGCAATGTTTCAGCCAATGGACCTCTCCGGAGGTCCATTGGCTGGAACTTTGCTTGTGCTTGTCATGCTTTGCAACAAATTTGCAATTATTGCTTGGGTGGAATCTCCACTCTGCAGGTGATTTAGTGATAATACACTCCGCGTATTGTTGAGTCGCTTAACTCTTCATCCAACGTATGGGCCAAAATCGTCCAGTGCTATTTACAAAAATCGTGATTCAAATTTTAATTTTATTTTCATGTTTTGTCCCACAACGATAGCATATGATACCTCACTGAAGCGATCTCGTTCCAATGAGAGGTCATAATCTATGTTTTTGGATGCAAAAGATGAAAATTTTATTTATAATAGTTTTCAACATTTTTTTTCAAGTGCCGTCTGTTCGTCGGGTTAAGGGAAAGGTTTGGCCCGTATATGTATCCTCAGATGCTGTTTCAAAAGGTCGGGAAGACCTGAACCATTTCTCTTTTTTCGTCCGCCTTAGAGCCAGATCTAGAAAGGTGCGCATTATAGACAGGCTAAGTCCAGTGGTGCCGGAATACTTCAGGACAGGGAGTCAAATCCCGGGAAAGGAGCATTTACTCGAAGTAGCAGCCCACCATGACACGCCGAAGCATGAATGTCTCGAAAGACCGAGATGGGGGAGTTTGAGAAGAGGTGTCCCGATGGGAGGGGGCAACCCCCCCCCCCCCCCCAAACTCCGACAACTCTCCCATTGAATTTTGAAAGCTCCCAGAACGGATTTGGGGTGTATTTTAGCTTTACTTCGAGAAAAAATCGTTGAAAACAATTGAGTGACGAACCTGGGAAGGACATTGTCAGCCCCCCCTCCGTTTGGGCATACGAGCCAGGGGGGCAGGAAGGGGGGGGGCAGTTGCCCCCTGGATTCGGGCAAACCAGCTTTAAAATCCGAGCAAGGAACGACAGAGAGAGAGAGAGAGGGGGGGGGGGGGGGGGGGGGGGGGGGAGAGAGGGTTGGGATGCGGGACGAAACGAAACAAAACAACATTAAAATAAAAGATAATCATTAGCAGTGAATTCAGATTCCTGTTTCCTGAATGTTATTCCGTAAGAAATCTTTGAACAGCGCCCTAATTAGCTCATCTATAGCGGCCCTCCACGATTTCGGGCAAATCAACAGGTTTGCTCACCCCCCCCCCCCCCCCCCTATATCACCAAAGCCCCATGCGCCCATCCCCCCCCCCCCCCCATCGCCCCCATGGTTCGAAGGCAGAGAGGACAGCTGCCCCAGAGCTTCCGGCGTCCCTGACTAAGACAGTCATTTTAATTAAAACATTTTCTAAACTTTAGGAGGTTACATCGTGATATAATAACGACCCCTGCTTTGCATCGCTACCTGGTGCCGGAAATGTTATAGATTTCCCGCACCTCTGACAAAAAACTAGCAACGCTCTTCCAGAGTCCGCCGAAAGGCCCTTTCGGATGCTGTGACAAAGACTGGAAAGAAGCTCGGATGCTCTGAACATGTTATCCTCATTCTGAAATCGCGCAAAGCATATGAATCGATTGAAGCAGCAAGTGTTCACATAATAATTTATTTCAATCAATGTGATTGCGATAATCCCTCATCTACTCTGTGTAATTCTGGAACGGGTCAGAGGATATTTTTTAGAATTAATTACATACCTTAATTCTTAATGTGAAGAACACGGAGTTGTCTGAAAATTCGTTTCGCACTCTGTTGATGAACAGGTATTTCTCTTTTTGTTCACAATCTATTTGATACAAGTTTTGTAGTCCTCATCCGGGTGAAAACAAGATCGATTCATTTGAAGTTTCCATAAACCTGTGAGTATATAAAGACAATCCTCCGCGTCTAAAAATATCAGCCAATAGATTGGTGTTATAATTTTTCTATTTTAAGAGATGATCGACGAAGCTGAAATGAAAGGTTTCAAACCATAGAAATCGGAAAAGTCTTTTTATATCCGATTTCTAGGTCTCAAACCGCTCACGTCGCAACAAAGAGTGTCGTTTGACCCAACGATATCGTTTTTATGCAGAGACGAAACTTGGGCTCCCGGCATGAGTGGAGTGGTTGGGGCCTGGGGTATGCCGCATGTGCACTTGGAGACGCAAATTATTGGGTGGTGGTGTCTGTCACCCGTGGGGATCGGTTGTAGGGAGGGCCTGTTCCCTGGGGGAAGCTTGTAGAAATCGAAGACAAGCAATGCTATCTGGGGCTATCCCGGCCTCCTATTTGTCTTAATTCTGCAATGTACATAGAATGTGCTTTTTGTGTAGACGACATCTGAAAAGAGTTGTTGGATAACCACAAGAAAATCTCCAGTCGCCCATTTCCTTGTTGATAGTTCCAAGCCTTGATATTGTTTTTCGGGAAACTCTCGGGGAGAAATGATATCGGGACTAGGAATTCTTAATAGAGGGAAATGGGATCATTTTTCATTGGGATGATTTATAACAGTTTTCCGACGCGCGGATTTAAAGAGGTGAGACCACCCCCCACCTTGCCACCTACTACTTTCGGGTCTTTTTTTACATACCGCCTATCAACGACAGTCTTCTTCGATGTATAAAGGTTTTTTCCACTATGTGTCTGTGTGTTCTCAGCAAACTCATCTAACTATAGGCCTACTGTATGAGAAACTTATCTCATTTAACTCTGTGGCAACCAAGTAATATGCTAAGAATAACGATTAACCCTTTACGAAAGGCAGAGGGCACTTGCAATCAAAATTCTTGAATAACTAACGTTATTATTCTTTACATTAAAAACATAGGTTATGGTCCTCAATAGAACGAGCTCGTTGAGTGAGCTCGTTCCAATGACGGGTCATAAGCTATATTTTTGAGTTGAACACATTCATAGTTCACGGTGATAACAATTATGAAAAGTTCGAATTAAGGCCCATATTTGGGGGCACGATGACGCCATGTACAAAGGCGTATTGCACGTCGATGGTGCACATGTCTTCAGTCGCTGTAACACTGCTTGAGCGTAGCTTGAACAGAGTTAGAATGTTGAGGAGCTGACAGTTTCTCGTCGGTGATCGGTGGTTCTTCCCGACTGCTCCGGCTTCCTCCACCCGTAAAACTGCCACGGTCACGATTAGCCATTGTGCATAAGTATGTGACCTTAAACACCAATAAATAAATAAATAAATAAATAAATAAATAAATAAATAAATAAATAAGGCCCACATTTGAATAAAACACCAATCATTTCAGAGCCTGTGGTGGTCTTAAAGGCAACCAATGAATTGTGGTATCATTATTTGGGCTTGTTTGAATGAAAACCAGGCATCGTAGGCTCGCTAAGCACATCCGGAGTTCGGTGGGGCTGGAAAATAAGAAAAGTCAGCTTTTAGATCCGAATTGCAATAAAACACTATCTCTAGAATCCAGAGTGGTTGTAAAGGCAACTAATGAATAAGCATGATTTGAACTCGTTTGGATAAAAAGCACGCCGGATCGGATGTTAGCTGAACACATCCGAAGGTCACATGAGGATGGCAAAAAAGGAAAGTCCGCTTTTAGGTCCAGATTTCAATAAAAACCCATATCTTGAGAGTTTAGAACAATTGCGTACCTAGGGTATGGCAAGTATGCCACGTACCCTCTGCGCCACTTGAAGGGTGGGCGGGGGGGGGGGGGGCGGGGCGCCACTGAGCAGTTTCTATTAAAGTCAGACAAGTCATCCTGGAATGGTGAAAAGGGAATTTTCTTCAGATGTATCTGTCTTTGATTATCATGGGCGAGAAGAACTAGGATGATCGGATTGTTGAACCACATATAAATTTGTAGTTAAAAATACAGTGCTGGGAGCAACATGACCATAGACCCCATAGTACCATGTTGGGTCTCAATGCCAGAGCAGGCTGGGCCAAACCCTCGTCGAGCCCGGAGGAGTTCACAGAGGATGGCAAATAAGGAAAGTCTGATTTTGGGCTCACATTTCCCCAAAACCAATACGTTAAGACCCTGGATTAGTATCAAAAGCAACTACTTACTCGTATTATCATGATTTGGGCTCGTTCGGCTGAAAAGCGGACCAGATCAGACCCTGGTGGAACCCACCCGGTGTTCCCGGAGGGATGGAAATAAGAAAAGTCCACTTTTATGCCCGGATTCAATACAAAACCGATATGTTCGAGTCTGGTCTCAAGGTAACAAATGCTTCATGTCATCACGATTTCGGCTCGTTTGCATGAAAACCAGCACCGATCCGACGTTGGGTGAACATATCCGGAGTTCAAGTGGTATGGCAAATAGGAAAGGTCAACGTCTATCCCCGGGATTAAAAAACCTATATCATGAGATCCTGAGGTAGTATCAACGGCAACTAATGCCTCGTACTATCATGATTTGGTCTCGTTCGGATGAAAAGCAGGCCGGGTCGGACCCTGGTGAACCCACTAGGAGTTCGCAGGGGGGGGGGGGGGGGGGGGGGGGCACGAATAAGAAACGTCTGCTTTTAAAATCGGACTTCAATGAAAATGATATCTGAGAGTCTGGAGGGGTCAAGAAGGTAAGTAATGATTCATGTCAGCATGATCTGGACTCGTTTGCATGAAGAGGCCGGATCGGTCGCTGGTTGAACATACGCGGAGTTCACAGAGGGGTGGTAAATAAGAAGTTACCCAATTTTACCCCCGGATGTCAACGAATAAAAACCAGGATTGGACATTGGCTGAACACATCCGGAGATAACAAGGGGGGTGGCAATTAAGAAACGTCGACTTTTGATCTGCTGATTAAAAACACTCTTTAACTTGAGAACCCGGAGTGGCCTCAAAAACAATTATTGACTTATATTATTATGATTTGGGTTCATTAGCTTGAAGAGCAGGCTGGCTCGTACCCTGGTTGAACCCACCGAGAGTTCACAGTGGGGTTACAAATAAGAAAAGTAAATAAAATATTCTTGTTTTCAAAGAATATTCCTCATATTGCACCAAGTCAAAATTCGGGCTCTAATAGGGAGCCCCAGCCCCAATATTAAAACCTGATTTGAACAAACTTAAATCTGATGCCCGTAAGGATATTGTATACCAAACATCAAACGATTCTGACGAGTGGATCTGAAGACGAAGATTTTTAAAGATTATTCCCCATATAGCACTAACTTAAAATTCAGGCTCCCATAGAGAGATCATTTATTACCCGATGGCTTGATTTGAACATACTAACATACAAACCCTGTAAGGATTTCGTATACCATATATCAAAAGATTATGACTAGTGGTTCTGGAGAAAAGGAGTTTTAAAGATTATTCCTCATAGTGGACAAAATGATATCTAACCCCATTATGGATGCTGTGTACCAAATATCAAAAGATTCTAATCAGTGTTTCTGGAGAAGATTTTTTTTACTTTTTGCAAATATTCTGACTCAGCATTTTTTCGATTCCCTCTACAGTACACAATGACACAACTGATGGCATTTTTACCATGTCATTCTACTGGTCCCAAGAATTTCTATTTTTAGCTCCTGGGGTTCCATGAGGATGTGGGATTTTTTTTTTGTTTCGCATGAATCATATCCTTATGACTCAATAGTACCACATATCAAATTTGGTTCAATTAAGCATATCGGTTTGGAAAACAGAAATTTTGGGCGGGCCAAAAAACTTGCTCCTCCCATTACAAAATCACATTTTGCTCCACGTACTTCGTTTCAACGAATTTGTTTCTACACATCAAAAGGAAGCTCAGTACCAAATAACAAGTCACTGTACCCACTAGTTCAACAGAAGGTTATTTTTTTTAAATTGGGAGCATTTCCCCCACCCCTCCCTATTGAGCTGGGCAAGTTGATTTGAACAAAAACAAAATGCGATGTCAGAACAGACAACCACCACAAATTTAACTGAAATCGGTCCAGCGGTTTAGAGGAGAAGTCGCAATCAACACCTTTACAGAGAACGACGCCGGACGACGGATGTCGGGCGACAGACGAAGGACGGAAGGTGATCACTAAACCTCACCCTGACTTTCAGTCAGGTGAGTTAAAGAAAATATGCATATCTCGAGAGTCCGGTGGGTACTAAAAGGAAACTGATCACACGTATTATCATGATTTGGGTTCTTTTTGTCGAAGAGTAGGCTGGGTAGTACACTGGTTATACACATCGAGAATTCACAGGGCTGTGGCAAATAGGAAATATCCTATTTTAGGCTCACGTTTCTCAAAACCCATATGTCGACCCGCTTGCATGAAAACCAGGTTGGATCGGACGCTGGTTGAACATATCCGGAGTTCACAGCGGGTGGGGTCAAATAAGACTTTTATCTCCCGGATATAAAAAACGCCTATATCCTAAGATCCTGGAGCAGTGTCATAGGCAACAAAGGACTTGTATTATTATGCTTTGGGCCCGTTCGAATGATAAACACGTCGTTTCGTCGGACTCAGATGGAACCCAATCGGAGTTCTCGGGGGGTCTCGTGTTATTATTGTTTTGCATTCTGCTGAGAACTGCAGGTGGGTTTTAGAGCTGAAACGGTTAACCGATTAATCGATTAATCAATGATCAACATCTTGATCGATCCAAAAAGTAATTGATCGATTAACCGTTACTTTTGAACTACTGTATTATATGGGTTAACAAAGGAACAAACTTGCGCCAAAACAGGCAAACATTCTTACACTGACTCACATCAATTATATGAGACAGAGTAAAGCATGTAAGTTACTTGCTGACATACTTGTTTACTTGCATGATCATCATACTGTATCAGTAGCTGGAAATGGTCATTCTTAACCCTTCACCTATTGCGGGTAGCAGACGATACTTGCAAAATAAATTCATGAATTACTAAAAATTTTCAATTTTTGTCTCAAAAACATAGATAATGACCCCTCATAGGAATGAGCTCAACGAGCACGTTCCAATGAGGGGTCATAAACTATGTTTTTTAGACAAAAATTGAAAACATAATAAATTTGAATGGAGATTTTTGTATATAGGCCTAGTCGGTTTTGTTTGTTACGTTGGGTAAAGGGTTCATGCTGTAAATCATCAACGGTATGGCAATTATTCAGATATCTATTTAGACAAATGATTAATCGGTTAACCAAGGTCAATCCACGTGATTAATCGATCAAGAAAACCCCTTAACCGTTTCAGCTCTAGTCCGATCTAGCCTCCGTTTCATCCGAAAGAGCCCAAATCATGCTAATACGAGTCATAAGTTGTCTTTAATACTACTCCAGGATCTCAAGATATGTGTTTTCCTAACACTCGGGGTAAAAGTCGGCCTTTCTTTTTTTGCCACCCCCTGTGAACTCCGGATATGTTCAACCAGTGTCTGATCCGGCCTCATTTTGATGCAAACAAACCGATATCATGATAACGCAAATCTACGGCAGCGTATTAGCGCCATTTCGTTTTTTTTTGCGTAACTTATGTTAAATTGTTAAATTGTAATTACAATTTAGCTAAATTGTAATTACAACTTAGCTTAATTACAACTTAATAAATAGTAATTACAACTTAGCTTAAATTGTAATTACAATATAGCTTAAATTGTAATTACAACTTAATAAATTGTAATTACAAGTTAATAAACTGTAATTACAACTTAGCTTAACTTGTAATTACAATATAGCTTAAATTGTAATTACAATATAGCTTAAATTGTAATTACAATATAGCTTAAAATGTAATTACAATTTATTTATATTGTAATTACAACTTAATAAATTGTAATTACAACTTAGTTGTAATTACAAGTTAAGCTATATTGTAATTACAATTTAAGCATAGTTGTAATTGCAATTTAAGCTATATTGTAATTACAGTTTAATCTAAGTTGTAATTACAATTTATTAAGTTGTAAGTTGTAATTACAATTTATTAAGCTGTTCTTACAATTTAGCTAAGTCGTAATTACAACATAAATAAGTTGTAATTACAATTTAAGCTATATTGTAATTACAATTTAAGCTATATTGTAATTCCAATTTAAGCTAAGTTGTAATTACAATTTATTAAGTTGTAATTACAATTTATTAAGTTGTAATTACAATTTAGCTACATTGTAATCACAATTTAACATAAGTTACGCAAAAAAACGAAATGGCGCTAATACGCTGTCGTATAAATCACTAGTTACCTTTGAAACCTCTCCACACTCTCAGATATCGGTGTTTATTGAAATTCTGGCCTTAGAGCTTATTTCCATCTCAGTGCGCTCAACTAGGGTACGACCCAGCCAGCTCTTCAACCAAACGAGCCCAAATCATAATAAGACGAGTAAGTAGTTGCCTTTGAGAGCACTCAGGGCCTTCAAGGTATGTTTTGTTTAAAAGCGGGGGTAAAAGTTGTGTTCAAGCAACGTCCGATCCGACCTAGTTTTCGTGGAAACGAGCCGAAATCTTCATGAAGGGAATCATTAGTTATTTTTGAGACCACTCCACACTCTCAGACATCGGTTTTTATTATAATCTCCGGGCCTAAAAGCGGACTTTTCTTATTCTTATCTGCCACCCCCCTGAGAACACCGGATTGGTTCAACAGGGTCCGTCCTGGCTTACTTTTCATCCGAACGAGCCCAAATCATAATACGAGTACTTGCCTTTGATACCACTCCATGCTATCAAGATATATGTTTTAGTGACATTCAGGGCTAAAAGTCTACCTGTCTTATATGTCACCCCCCACCCCCCCCCCCCCCCCCCTCTTTGAACTCCAGATGTGTTAGTAGTATAGCATGTACCCGAACGGGCCTTATTGGGGACCCCGAGGGGACACCGGAAGTGACGTCATGTCACGTGACCTGGTGGCTCCATGTTGTGTTGTCATGGTAACCCGCGTGAGCGGCCATCTTGTGACGGCATCTCCATAGTGATACGTGATGTTAGTGCGCATGCGCAGCGCGTGTTGTTAGGGTGATACGTGTTTCCGTCGTCCATTTTGTATACTGGAGGCCGCCATTTTGGTTTCTATGGCAGCACGTGATTGCTATGTGACCCAATGGCTTCTTATAGGAGAGGGGTATGTTCGGAGGCTGTGTTTCATTTAATCGGAGTATTACGAATTACCACAAACAACCCGACAATCCCTCCAAATCAGCAAAAACGTCTTTATTTACTACGGATCCCCCATGTTATCGCTTAGCACTTAGTGCTATGGTACCGAGGGTGCCCCCCCCCCCCGGCGTGAGTTCTATTGAATAGGAGTACACTCCAGTAGAATAAAAGAGCCTATTAACTGGAATAGCTTTGCTTATTGTTACTATATTTAGCAATTTCTGGTCTATTCTTGTTAGTTCTGATCCTATTCCGAGTACTCTTGTTGTTTCATTTATCTAGATCACCCAATCAATTCACTTTACTGGAGCTAACTAACCAATCAGTTTGCTTGATTCCCGTAATCTCTATGCAGAGTTATCTCCCCTTATTACAACGAAGTCCTATCCGATTCTCATCACCTCTATATCCAATGGCCATATCTCATGGAATCCCATTTTTGGAAAACGTGGCTATGGAATCCCATTTTTGTCGTATGAGGCCATGAGGGCCATGAGAAAGCCCTCAATGAGGCCTCATTTACTATCTCTCTCAGCCTCATTTCTTTTGAGGTCAAGAGAGCCATGAAAAAATCCCTCAATGAGGTATAATTTACTATCCCTCTTAGCCCCATCTCGGTGTTTAAGAGCCATATCACCAGGCATCCCAATTTTGGAAAACATGTGCCTTCAGGCTCCCCTTTTTGTCGTATGAGGCCATGAGGGCTATGTGTGAAAAGCCCTCAATGAGGCCTCATTTACTCCCCCCCCCCCCCCCCATAGCCTCATTTCTTTTGAGGGCATGAGGGCCATGAGAAAAGCATTCAATGAGGTATAATTTACTATCCCTTTTAGCCTCATCTCGGTATTTAACAGCCATATCCCCAGGCACCCCAATTTCGGCACCCCATTTTGGAAAACATGTGGTCTTCGGCACCCCTTTTTTGTCGCATGAGGCCATGAGGGCTATGTGAAAAGCCCTCAATGAGGCCTCATTTACTATCCCTCATAGCCTCATTTCTTTTGAGGGCATGAGGGCCATGAAAAAATCCCTCAATGAGGCCTCATTTACTACCCCTCTTAGCCTCATTTCGGTATTTGAGGATACCTATGGCCTGGTATTGTATTATTTGAGGATACCTATTGAGAATACATTTTGGAGAATCCCTTTTTTTTTGTCATATGAGGCCATGAGGGCCATGGAAAAATCCCTCAATGAGGTCTAATGTAGTCTTACCAACGGCTTCCATCTTATCTCCAAAGCTCCAAGGCCAGTACTTGCCTATGGTCTATCTGTCCTGTCATTAACTTCTACAACAGTCTTGTTCCATTGCGGCCTTGTACCAGTATTATTTACTAAACTATCATCCATTAATATTGACTTATATCACTACTTCCTAGCTATACCTTCGCTCAGACCTTCAAAAGGTTCAATCAGATGTCCCTTGTATACATATAAACGGGCCATATAAGGCATTCTGTTATTGAGATTCCTACAGACTCCGTAAAATTTGCATTTCGTGATTTGACATCAATGCCCTCATGCCCTCAAAAGAAATGAGTCTATAGGGGATAGTAAATGAGGCCTCATTGAGGGATTTTCACATAGCCCTCATGGCCTCATACGACAAAAAAGGGGGTGCCGAAAGCCACGTTTTCCAAAATGGGGTGCCGAAATTGGGGTGCCTGGGGATATGACTATTAAATACCGAGATGAGGCTTAGAGGGATAGTAAATTATACCCCACTGAGGGCTTTTCTCATGGCCCTCATGCCCTCAAAAGAAATGAGGCTATGAGGGGTAGTAAATGAGGCCTCATTGAGGGCTTTTCACATAGCCCTCATGGCCTCATACGACAAAAAATGGGTGCCTGAAGGCCACATGCTTTCCAAAATGGGGTGCCGAAATTGGGGTGCCTGGGGATGGGGATATGGCTGTTAAATACCGAGATGAGGCTAAGAGGGATAGTAAATTATACCTCATTGAGGGATTTTTTCATGGCCCTCTTGACCTCAAAAGAAATGAGGCTAAGAGGGATAGTAAATGAGGCCTCTTTGAGGGCTTTCTCGTGGCCCTCATGGCCTCATACGACAAAAAAGGGATTCCATAGCCACGGGCGTTTTCCAAAAATGGGATTCCATGGGATATGGCCATTGGATATAGAGGTGATGAGAATCGGATAAGACTTCGTTGTAATAAGGGGAGATAACTCTGCATAGAGATTACGGGAAATCAAGCAATCTGATTGATTGGTTAGTTAGCTCCAGTAAAGTGAACTGATTGGGTGATCTAGATAAATGAAACAACAAGAGTACTCGAAATAGGGTCAGAACTAACAAGAATAGACCAGAAATTGATAAATATAGTAACAATAAGCAAAGCTGTTCAAGTTAATAGGCTCTTCTAATCTACTGGAGTATACTCTTATTCAATCGAACTCAGTACCCTCGGAACCATAGCACTAAGTGCTAAGCCGATAAAATGGGGAATCTGCAGTAAATAAAGTCGTTTTTGGTGATTTGGAGAGATTGTCGGGTTGTTTGTGGTAATTCGTAATACTCCGATTCAATCGAACACACTCTCCGAACATACCCCTGTCCTATAAGAAGCCATTGGGTCACATAGCAATCACGTGCTACCATAGAAACAAGATGGTGGCCTCCAGTATACAAAATGGTCGACGGAAACACTATCACCCTAACAACACGCGCTACGCATGCGCACTAACACCATGTATCACTATGGAGATGACGTCACAAGATGGCCGCTCACGCGGGTTACCATGACAACACAACATACCGCCATCAGGTCACGTGACATGACGTCACTTCCGCCCCCCCCCCCCAATAAGGCCCGCTCGGGTGCATGCTATACTACTTGTGGTCAACCAGCGTCCAGTCCGGCCTCGTTTTCATGGAAACGAGCCCAGAACATGACGACGTGAATCAGTAGTTACCTTTGAAACCACCCCAGACTCTTAGATACCATCCGATGGAAAATAGCCCATTTCGGCAAAATCGCTATTTGCCAACCGATGGCGAACAGACACTACCCGAATTTAAAGAATATTGGTCCCACACCTACCGGATCTGGTATGCTGAACGGCTTTGCACGTTCGTGATATTTGGATTTTATTTGTTATCCCTTTCAACCCAGTGTGCATAAATTGTAGCGTGAAGAAAACATTGGTAGTGGACGAGCAAACGGTATAAAGCGATGCTCGATGCTGTTGGATTAAATTATTAAAGTATTACTGAATTTCACAACAAATCAGGATGGTTTCGCCCATTTCGCCGTGGACAGTGTTGATTGAAATGATACCTTTCAGAGTTGAAAGGGTTATATTTATTTTCTGCGAACAAAAAAACCCTCCATTTTTGTATATATACAGAGTATACCCCTAGTAGCTTGGTGCGCCTTTGGCGCGCGATTAACACCACTTCACCACGAGTGGTGAACATTTGGTACACCAAGCTACTTTGAACATATTTTATTTATACCATGATCGTCAGATTATTAAGAGTTGCTATTATTTTTTCTCGATTTTACTAAACAGCAGACGTACTGCGTCCGAATCTGTTTTTATTTACATGAGTATCGGTGGGCGGTACTTCCGCTGTCAATTTTATCACCGAAACGAAGTGGAAAAAGAAACGAAATCTTTTTCGTTTTATTAGCATAATAACATACTATTTCGAGTTATGGATGCTTTATTAACATGAGACAATGCATGTTTGTTAATTTTTGGCATCTTATGAGGTAAACCCATTTAAAAAACGTAATAAATAATTGCCACTTTCATTTCACCCTTCGCGAGGCGACGTGCGATAAATTTAGACAAGGTTGCATTCCGGTCGACGTCACCCAAGATCAACTTGGATGTAGTTCTACTCTAGGTGTAAAATTTAACTTCTGAAATCCCATTGCTGGCGTGTTCACCACGGTCAGTGTGTAAAGCTAAAATTTATGTCATAGGCTTTTCATATATAGTAAATAGGTCATCATGGTATAAATATATATTTTAACTAGCAGGGTGCTAATTATTCTCGGCCGTGAAAATTTGCATTGTTTCAATTCATGGGAGATTGCGTACAGGCACGCTCCCATAAATTGTAACAAAGCACCTACCTGCAGGCTGAAAAAGTAAATATAATAGAAGTAGGATATGTATGGATCGACCCTTTTTGGATGGATGGGCCTAGTGGTGGACCTAGGAAGTGACGTTATGGCCACGTGACCCAGTCACGTCATGTGTGGTTGCAATAGTAGTAAGTTGTGACGTCATACCAATAGTGATACGTGATATCTCACTTAAGGAATCCTTCCCACAGAATCTGTATCTGGGATACATTTGTGGATGTAAAATCACATTTTTCCAAGACGAGTCCAGACGTCGCAGGAGCAAGCAGTCTGTAATCGACTGATAGTAGTAGTGGTAGCCAAGTATATTAGAGATATGAAACGTAACCCGCAGCGGTAGTAGTGCAGTGATGGTACTAAACGCCATGGTAGTACATAGAAGTTGCTCAGGTTGGCGAGTCAACGCAGCGTAGGGCGCGATCAAGACCCACTTAATAATCTTGATCAAATTATCCCAAGTTGTCAAACTTTGTCTCGATCGGTACAGGCACGGTGAAGCCTGTAGCCTATAAACAAAGGACAAAGTCAGACAGAGAGGCAGATGGACAGGGAGTGAGGCCAAAGTTCGCTTTTATATGTTAAGACCACCACATGTACCCGCGTTGCTCGGGTTGAAGGGTTAATGTGACGTCATATATAAAATTCACGCTACCCATGTTACTCCTGATAAAAAAAAACTGTCACCAGGGTGCTAAATTCCGGATCGACATCTATGTTGAGGTGATAGTGCATCCCGGCATTTATAAATTTATTTGGGTTTATCTACACTTTCGACAGCCAGGATTGGCTCATGTGTAGGGTTTAATCCTGGGAACTGGTTTCCCGGTTCCGAAAGCCGGTCATGATACCCGGGGAAATCTATAGCATGGAACCAGGAATCACGCATGCTACTGTTTGTGTGTTGAACTGAATTTTTCTAAATTGAAAAACTGCCCCAACGTAACTTTGTAAGATTTCGTCAGCCCTTCCACGCTTGGCAATTTTAGAATCCTGCTTCCTGGAGAACATTTCTCACCAAATCACTGTCGCTCTCAACCAGTTCCGGGGCACTCCTCTCTTCAACAGCAAGATCTTCCATAGCTTCAAAGTTCAAACTCGTCTTCATTTTCAGAATCACTAGTATCACTCACTATTCGCCACCTCCTTCAACATCGACTCCTTCTTCACTGTAGTCACCAGTCTCTTCTGCTTGAAGCAGAGGAGACAGGTGACGGCAATGAAGAGGGAGTTGAATCCAGGAGGTAGAGGTGGTAAAACTAGCGATTCTGAAAATGAAGACGAGTTGGAAGCAGATTTGTGTTTTCACACTTCAATCAGGAAAAGAACTTTTCCGAATTGAGATGTCCGATTGCCAATAAAATATGTAACTTTTCACGAAAATAAATGCGTCTTGTTACTCCAGTAAATTTATTTTATATTATCCGGGACATTTCCCGGTTCTTAGTGTACTTTCATACCCGTCCCCTTTACAACAATTTTACGGGTGGAGGAAGGGTTGTCTTAGTTGAAGGGTTAGTGGTTGAAGTGTCAACGCACTTACGATGCTCTCTGCCAATGTTATATTTGATAAAAAATTACCAATTTCATACCCGTCCCCTTTACAACAATTTTACGGGTGGAGGAAGGGTTGTCTTAGTTGAAGGGTTAATGGTTGAAGTGTCAACGCACTTACGATGCTCTCTGCCAATGTTATATTTGATAAAAAATTACCACTCGGTGCCAAATGTCATCTCGGTATCTCCGCAAATGTTGGAATTCATCCTGTGGTTGCTGTGGTTGAAGGGTTAATGCGACGTCGTACGCATTTCCATGTCCATTTCGCGTTCACATTACACCGAAGTGCCAAATACCAGCTCGATATTTATGAACATGTAGCAGTACAACGCGCTGTTGCTTGAAGGGTTGATGGTTAAGGAGTTAATACAACTTGGTATGTAAAATTCCCCCGGTACATGTTATTCCTGATAATAGTTTTCCCCTTTAGGTGACATCATTCAGCTCCATATCTCTAAACAGGTAATGTTGCGGAATTAAGTGAAAGTCTATCGATCTACGATCGTAAGTTCGGGCTCAGATTGTTGTGATTACTGAGAGAGCTACGAAGCCCCATCAACCGCGAAGTCCCATCAGCCCGTGGCGTTTTGTGATTCCTTACCAGATGATATCAGATACAGGCTCCAGATTCTGGGTTTAGGTTGGTTACCTCACGAACTTGTGTACAGCACAACGAAGACCAGTTTACCAGTTATCTACGATTTTTATTAAACACAATGTACATTCTCATCGCGACTACTGTTGTCTCTCGCATGTATATTACAACAACGTTCATTCAAGACCGGCGGCGGCATCCATCTTTTCTACTACCAGGTGGGTTCGTACTCGTCAGGAGCCCAGAGACAACTTCCTAAACATCCAGAAATCGGTGCTTATATCCACTAGATTTTTGATGCCAAACCTGATCACGCGACTACCAGCCAGCGGAATAGTTACGGAAAGCCCCCGTGACGTGGCAGTCGCCATCGTTAGACACTTGTATTGCCATGCAGACAGTCAGCAATCTGCATGCAATCTATAAAGTGGTTGTTCCACAAACACATTCCTCCGGGGTTCTGTTAACCGGGGAATTGTGTGGTCGAATTTACAATTCTGCAAATTCAGCATGATGTGATGCCCGTTTGTTCTGGGAGTGTGATTTATGGGTTGATGACAGCTAGGACAGTTCAAATATTACCAATTCGGAGATTTCCGCCCGTGATATTTAACAAATAAAAATCGACTACCGGCGTTATTTCTGATCAGTTCTTCCACCGAGTGTAGGTCAGTCGAGTGTAGGTCAGAGTATTTCTATACTCTGACTGTTAGTTTATCCAATTCTACGAATATCGGCTTTAAGGAAAAACTGTCCTTTTACTTCTATAATTTTCATGGAAGAGCTTTAGCTCTTCTTTCGAGCTTGATTAACCTATGTGGGCCCACTTCGCAACAGTAAGAGTGCATCCGGGTTTTGTGTTGGTCAAGGTGTTGACACAATGTTGCAAGTGAAATAAAATTCAGTCTGCCCATGCAACTCTGGATAAAAAATTAACTCTGGTAAATAAATTTCAGCTGTAAATCTCTGAAAATTTAGGTGTGCATACAGGATTAATGCTTTAACCCTTTACCCAACGTAACGGCCAAAACCGGCCAGCGCTATTCTCAAAAATCGCCAATTAATTTTCATTATATTTTCATTTTTTGTCTCAAAAACATAGGTTATGACCCCTCGTTGGAACGAGCTCGTCGAGCTCGTTCCAACGAGGGGTCATAACCTATGTTTTTGAGACAAAAAATGAAAAAAAATAGTTTTTCAAGAATATTTTTTGCAAGTGTCGTCTGCTTTCCATGTTAGGTAAAGGGTTAAGGGTCAACGCGACGTAGCACAGGAAATTCATCTTCCGTGTTACTCCTGATGAAAACATTACACGCAGATGGCAAATTTCAGCTCACTGTATCTGGAAATGTGGGGGTGGGTCCGTTTGTTGCTATGGTTGAAGCGTTAACACGGTGTCAGACGTAATATTCATCCATCTAATGTTACCCTGGATACAAAAACTACTCATGGGTGCCAATTTCTTTGCTCAGTATATGTGAAAATGTAGGAGTCCACCTCGAAGTTGCTGTTTTTAAAAGGTTAATACGACATCGGGTGCGAAAGGACCCATTTAATTTCCATTTCTAGGACAATTTACCAATAGCTTGGTCTATAGACTACAAACTAACGCAGAGTGAACTATATCCCTCTCTACACATGTTGAAGGGCTAACCTCAAAATGCGTGGGCAGACGCGATTTGGGCACACACCCCATGCCCCTTCCCCGATTAAATTTACCCTCAGTGAATTTTTTTTCCTAGATTGGTTGAGGTATGGAGCAGTCGAACAATACCTAGAAATGCACGGGTTGAAGGCTGAACGCACTGTCGGACACAGTCGGGTCCCATCCCATGTTCCTTTCCTCCTCAAATTACCCAAAGGTGCCAAATTTTGTCTCGATGGGTGGAGGCACGAAGGAGTCGAACTTCACATGGCATTGCATTCGTTAAATGGTTAATGTGACATATGAAACGATCATGGCCCATTCCCGTGCCCCTTTCTGATCAAAACCCTCCATGTGCCAAATTTTGTATCGATCGGTCGAAACAATGTTGAGGGATAGTGGGAAAGGTTGAAGGGTTAACACGACGTCAGACTCGATCAGGGCCCATCTAATGTCCTTTTTCCTGGTCACATTACCCCAATGTGCAAACTTTTGCCTCGGTTGGTCAATCCACAGTGGAGTCTGTAGCTTACAAACAGACTTGACGCGGTTTAATGCGAAATATAAAGCCTCGCCCCATACCCCTTTCCTGGTCAAAATACCCGTATGTGCCAAATTGTGTGTCAAATATATTTTATACTTTCTTGTTCCTAAACTTAATATTTGACATAGAACACATTGGTACTCAGGGGACGAATTATTTGCTCTTATTTTATTTTTCTCAAGTTGTTTCATTTTAATTATTCGACTATTTAATTTATAACGACAAAATATGATCGAATCGTCGGAAATCTAATGATATTTGTGACTATTTTCAGGTTTTTTGGTTCGATTTTTACACCGAGGCGAGTGAATGCGAAAAGCTTTCATTCAAAACATAAACCCCCGATGTTTCGCGTGCCCATATGCCCTGGATGTTGCACGCTCTCATATACCTTCGATCTTGGGTGCACCCTTTGCCATGGCTATTTGTCCAAGGCATTCTGACCAATCAAATGACAGAATTTATCGAGATATTGGGACAAGGAGATTTAATACCTGGATGTCTCATTCAAACACCTCGCCTGCGGCTCGGTGTTTAAAAACCGACATCCTGGTATTAAATCTCCATATACCACACATGTTGGCGGAGATAACTTATAATAGTTATCAAATAATACAAAGTAGGAGAATTTCGGGTTACCAACTTTTGAAAACTACAGAAGTCGATCATTGGCTATTCTATCTTTTTTTATTGCCCAGTGATATGGTTTGTAGCCAATGTTGCCCATTTTCAAAGGGAATCGAGAACTGATAGATATACACCTTACGGATTAAATTTAGTGGAATCCAACCGATTAATGTGACCTCTATAGTGTTGATAAGTTTTATCTTTGATGTGACCCGTGTCCCATTTTTGGAGGTTCATTCCCACTGGACCAATTCCCTTTAGACCAAATCCCACGAGGCCAATTCCCAAAAGACCAATTCCCCTTAGACCAACTGATGTGTTCTACTTTTAAAATAATTCTACATCAATAATTTGATATATTCATAAATGTATTTAATGTTATTGATACTCAAGCCTGAAAATAAGCAGTCTATCATTTGCAGTGTGAGGTCCCCAGATGGTGAATTTCTTGATCCTATCCCATACAGTGGGCCAGTTTATCCTCTGGTTACCTATTTCTGTTTATGTTTGAGACCTTGATTCAGGTTGAGGTTCACAGAGGGTAAATTTAGTGATGCTACCCTGCTGTGCAGGGTAGCATCACCAAATTCACCCTCTGGTGACCTCATTTTTGAGATGATAGTCTGCTTATTATGGCTTGTTGATATTTTATAGATGTTGGGCAGATTTTTCATAACAACTGTTACAGTAATCACACACTTTCAAAGGCTGTGATTCTTTTTATTATTTTTTATCAGATAAAGTGCTTATCAATAAATAAATGTTTTCTTAATTATCCTTAATCAATCCTTAATCAATAACAGCATGTAGTTGGTCTAAGGGAATTGGCCTAAAGGGAATTGGTCTAAAGGGAATTGGTCTAGTGGGAAGACACCCTTTTTGGTACAATAACGCCGATTCTCGACGAGAACTTAGGACTTATACTCCTACTGGTAAATTTGAAGGATATCAAATGCAAAATATAGTCTATATCCTAAAACTATGTAATTCGCAAGGTCTAACTTCTATGTTCCGAAGTTGACTTACCTTTTGGTTTCCTACAGCCCCACGTTATAAAGACACCAAGAACTCATTGACATATGCCTAAAAGTACCGAGGTTGGATTTGAACAGTACAGAAGAGAAGCTGATTGTGTCTAGATGGTGCTCATTTTGGAAAGTACTTGTTCCACTATGTTGATTCACTGCATGTACGTGTTGAAACTAAAGAAAAACAATTTCTCTTCAGCATAATTACTACTGCGTTTGTGTATCCATGTTTCATGGTTATCAAAGCTTCTCATAAACCCTCTGTACACTGATGTAAAAGTACGAAAATTGGAAGCTGCATTTTTTCAAATATTGCAACTAAGACTTTTAACCCTTTATCTAACGCAGACGATATCAAAATTTATTATTTTAAAAATCACTTTTTAATTTTTTCATTAAATTTCATCAAAACCATATCATGTGACCACTCATTGGAACGAGATCGACGAGCTCGTTCCAAAGAGGGGTCACAAGATATGGTTTTGTTGAAATTTTTTGAAAAATGATATTTTTTCAGTTATTTTACACGGGCTGATGTGGCCGATTCGCTGGGTAAAGGTTAACCATCTCAATCTTTGATCGACCTCAATCTTTGATCGACCTCAGTGAGCTCTGTCAAACAAGACTGAATTGAATAAATTTCTAGCAGTATTGATAGGGAAAATTTGCATCTTGAAATTTTAAAATATCAGTGTCATTGCGCAGATGGTTAATTATTCTTATTGTCACGATGTTGTTTTATTCAATCTTCCAGTGTGGTTTTAATTTGAATTCCGACACGTCTTTCCCTGTGCCCCTAAACCACCGTTTACTCTCATTTGAATGCATGAACTGCTCTTGTCCCTTCCATTGCCTTCTGATCACATTCTTTAGGAATGAAACGCCTGGGACTGCGGTTTGTGTATGTGTGCAGTGGCGGAGTGAGGGCGGTTTCATGGTTGAAATCCAGGTAAGAATACGACACCATTGCGTAGTAACACACCATCGACATTTAACCCTTTGAACCCTGGTAGTATCTTTCACACCAGTTCAGTGTCATCAATGGGAAGAGTCTATATTAGTTACTTGGGGAAGACTAATCCATATTTTCAATGTTGATAATCTTGATTGGTCTACCACACAAATTCGCCGAGTAAATATATACTAAATGAATTCAGATTATATCACGATCGATTCGAGTTCAAAGGGTTAACCCTTTACCTAACATGAAAAGCAGACGACACTTGCAAAAAAAATTCTTGAATGACTAATTTTTTTCATTTTTTGTCTCAAAAACATAGGTTATGACCCCTCGTTGGAACGAGCTCGACGAGCTCGTTCCAACGAGGGGTCATAACCTATGTTTTTGAGACAAAAAATGAAAAAATAATGAAAATAAATTGGCGATTTTTGAGAATAGCGCTGGCCGGTTTTGGCCGTTACGTTGGGTAAAGGGTTAAGCATGCAACTGTGTGAACGCATCCTAGCCAATAACATATTCTGATCTTTTCACCCCAAAACAAATATACTCGCCCAAAAAAGAAAGTGTGCATTGCAGAAATTGATCAAACTCCAAAAAAATAATTTCGTAGGTGTAAAGAGTGTTAACCTGTTCACGAATAAGTTATATTGAACACAAAAACAGCTTTCCCCGTTAAAATTGCATTAACGTTAAATGACGTGCTGCACGTTTGTGAAAAGGCATGTTTTGCACGTGGAGAGTCTGAAAATTCATGCAGCAGTGTGAATCCTTGGGTATTTAAACACTAAAGTAAGGCCTTCCTATCGTTCACATTCAAACTTGCGCTGCTGTTAAAACGACTCCACATTAGCATGCCAAGATTGACAATGAATCAACGTCTCCTTGCCCTGGGTATGATTAGAGCTGGCAGAACACACAGAGAGGTTGCCCAGCATTTGAACTGCCACCGTAACACTGTAGACAGGCTAGTCCATCGACATGCACAACATGATGACGTTCGAGACCGACCCCGCTCCGGGAGACCCCGAGTTACCACCCCTGCACAAGATCGGTATATCCGTGTCGTCCATCTCCGGAAACGGCAACAAACGGCAACGACGACAGCCAGGAACATCCCTAACCTGAGACGGATACATCCTCAAACAGTAATCAACCGGCTGAGAGAATACGGCTTACGTCCTTGAAGACCTGCAATTCGTCCGATTTTGACGTTACGTCATCGTCGTGCTCGACTGCAGTGGTGTAGAGTAGGGTTAGGGTTAGCCTAACCCTAACCCTAAACTAACCCTAACCCTAACCTTATCGAACCCTAACCCTGACCTAACCCTACCTAACCTAACCCTAACCCTACCTAACCCTAACCTAACCCTACCCTACCCTACCCTAACTCACTTCCATGCTAACTTGTTCGCTTCCATGAGGCGTAGATGCACAGCAGTAGTCGATGCAGATGGAGGTCATACCAGATATTGAGTGTGTGACTTTTGTGTTTGACCCTTAGTGTCTTTGACGCTCCATGGCACCAAGAGTATTTGCCGTAGCGTAATGAAATTTCACGTGTTGATCACAAATTGATTCATCTGTGATTGAATAAAATTTCCATGAATGAAAATGATATATATCTTTTTTCAGTGTTAGTTTTCAGCATGGGCACTTTCTTTTTTGGGAGAGTATATATCACCTCTTCTTGGGATATAATTGTCGACTGCCAGGATAATTCCCATCATTCTCCTTTGTTCGAAACACTATTTGTTCTCAAATATAGCGGCGGGAGGTTATATTATAAATCATTATTCTTACCCACCGAATAGAGTGTGCATGTGTCATGCAGTTTTTATTTCAAGACCAGTGTTGGAAAGAACAAGTGCAAAATCGCAAACACTAAAAACAATAAAGCTTCATGCCATCAGACTTGATTTTCCGAAGCCAATAAACCTGTGTTTTTGTTGAAGCCACCGCAAACAACGAGAGGACGACAGAAATAAGATGAGGTGTACCCGTACCCCAACAATAACACTGGTATGCATTAAAACTTGCTCACAAACATTCCAAGGCCAATAACCCGTGAACACTGAAATAGGCTGGGCGAAGTATCTATCAACTCTGGACTTGATAGCCACATACCAGCATACCTGGTGAAAGCTTGTGAAGTTAATTGTTACTGAAAGGCACACACCAAACTTGCCTGTTTTTAGCTTGTCAGCGCGATAACTTGAACAAATATCAATGACTTTGATTTTCTTACAACGAGAAGTCCAACAGGGGCGAAAAAAAGCTCGACCCGGCATCGGCACTGTGTAATTCTTGCTGTTATATATTTTCGGGAATCAAACGTTGGGTAAAAAAGACTCTCGCCTTCGTTTGTGCATATATGTATGTACTAAGTGTCAGGGTGCCGAATTTTGCCTGTGAATTATAGCAAATTATATAAAAGATATTTCTCGATATCCACCGACTTGATGGATAACGAGGAATATCTCTTTGTAGCTTCCTAAATGGCGTCACGCTTCGCTTCAACTTCGATACTGTTACAAGCAATTTAGTGCCGGCTTTGTCAGCAATACCAGAAGTTCGTGCTATTCCAAACCGTTCTGGTGATTCTATGACTGAAAAATTAGATATATAATAATAATAATAAAATAATAAAGTAAAATAATTAGATGTATAGAAAGTGACTCCGAGAGTGATATTGAGCCCGAACTTGGTAACTTTTCCTTAAAACGTTGTTGATCAATTCGCTGGGGAAGTTATTTTGGGTTTTTTTTATGAGTCGCCGCACACATTTTCAAATTCCTTATTGATTAATTGAAATTTAAAATGTTCTAAAAATTATCATTAATGAAAAATACCAGAATATTCTCATTTGTAGTTTTATAGTTATTAAATTTCATCTGTAAGTTGAACAATTAGTTGGTTAAATTATCGTGGGAAAGTGTCTCTTTTTTATGTTTGAGTGATTTGGCTAGTACAGGCTTGAAAAAACGATGAGCTGAGTTATTCTTTAGAAACGTAAATGTTTGCAGTCGAATTGGGTTGAATATTGCGCAGTAAAATGTCAAGTAGCATATAATAAAAAGAAAATCTATGCTATTTTAGTGAATATCGGGAACTATCCCATTCGTGTCGACCTTACAATATCATTTTTCACTCGCGCAAGCACTCATGAAAAAGAAAACTTTCAGGTCCACACTCATGGGATAATTCCCGATATTCACTAAAATAGCGCAGATATTCTCTGTATTCTCGGTCGTCAATATTTGTTCACATGTCTTTATCTTGTTTCAGTTCATGGGAGAGTGCCTACAGGCACTCTCCATAAATTGTAGCAAGGCAAATCCACACAGGCTAATTTAAGCCCCGTTCACATGCGCCGATTTGCATACGTTAGTATTTATTTGCATATACTCAAGTTTGCTAACGTATGCAAATCAGCGCACGTGAACGCATTTACTCATGAGAGTAAAAATTTATTCCATATGCAATTTCTTTACTTTGGCGCCTAGTGGGGTCCAAATGCAAATTTTCGATTGCATATATGCAAAATTTTCACATAACTATTTTTTCTATTGTGAACGCACATTAAAATTTAACTGGTTGAGTGCTAGTTTATTTTTTGTGGCCTGAAGCTGTTCATCAAAATTTGTTTATTACAAATTATTCGCGAGTGCCCGCAGGCACTCTCCAATAATTTGTAATAGAATAAATTTATATAAACAAAGTATTATTTGTCCCTGACTGAATATGAGACATGAGAAAGAAAATGTTGGCTTTTGCTCTGGTACGCCCATTGTTGAAATCCCTGATAGTAGCTTCCAGCACACAACCAGTTGAACACAGTAGACTTTCCAACACCGAATATATTGCCAACAGTTCTCTCATCAGCGGAGGTAGAAATCTAGTAAAGAGTCATCGCAACTTGTTTTGGCACATGAATAGATTCTTGAACATCCTTATAACCGGGAGAAAGGTCAGGTTTAAGAGTCCTACACAGTTCATCAAAAGTCTATCTCCTCATTCTGAAGTTTTCCAACCATTATTCATCGTCAAATGTCCTCAACACAATCCGATCATACCAATCAGTTGATCTTTGTCTACCTCAAGTCCTCTTCTCGTGTCCGAATCCAAAAGCAAAATCCCTAATCCCGAGAAGTATGGCAGCATTGCACGTCACATGAACCTGAACAGTCCATCCATTTTCAATGCAATGGCTGAAATGACCAAGAATCCCCAAACGCATGTGAACGCATAGCAAAAAAAAATTCTTTTATACCTGTGAGCATAATTTGTATATTTTCAAAGAAAAGTATGCAAGTCGGAGCATGTGAACGGGGCTTAAATAACAACATATATAATATGAAGAGCATGAACAGAATGTGAAGCCTTCAAGTTATGTTAAGTGCACTCTAGAATAAAGCTCACATATGGGCTTCCAACACTCCACCAAACTAACTTCATATATTAATGAAGTAATAATATTAATAAATTGTAATTATTGATAGCATTACATTGTTCACTTATTTAAAACAAACTATAGTTAAACTCCCTGTGAGCTGCGGGCAAACCGAGAAATAATTAATTTGCTAACGGGTAGCTCGAGAATTATTAAAAGTCAGGGAGCCGGCAAACCCAGACATAACCCAAACAATACCTCAAGCAGAGTATAATATACTACTCAAAGTTTGCTAAGCACCAAATATTTGACACATCATTGTGAAATCTGCTTGTGACATATTTGCGATATTTTGGTGGATAAGATAGAGGAATGTATTGAGATGGTTTCCAGTGTTTACATTAGCTTTTGACAGGCAGACTTTTCGTGACAGTCATGAAAAGCATGTACCCCTTGATTTTCATGATGTTTTCGTGTACTGTCCACATGTTCATGACATGTCTAGGGTATTCAATCTTCATTTCAACACAAACCCTTGTGAGTTAATGATTGAATATGGCAAATGCAAATGTAAGAAGACATTTGTCTGAAGAAGAAATGTGGCGGGCTGTAGGGATGGAGGAGCAAGGGGCTACCCATCATCAGGTTGGTGAAGCCCTTGGTGTGCACCATACGGTCATCGGCAGAGCCTGGGCAAGATTTCAGCAGTATGGCACACCAGTAAGACGGCATGGTGGTGGCAGAGACAGGGCAACATCTGCAGCTGAAGACCGGTTTTTAGTCATTCAGGCCCACAGGAACCGCTTTGCCACAGCAACCCAGCTTCGCATTGACCTTCAGAATGCATCCGGGGTAAATGTTTTGACGCAGACTATCCGGGCAAGGTTGCACGAAGGTGGTCTCCGATCGAGAAGACCATGTATTCGCATTCCGCTGTCCCAGAACCACCGCCAGGCACGATATGAATGGGCCATGGACCACGCTGGATGGACCAGAGAAGATTGGCGACCTGTCCTTTACAGATGAGTCAAGGTACTGCCTTGACCACACAGAGAGGCGTCCCAGGGTATGGAGACGACCAGGAGAGCGATTGCATGGCAACATTGCTGAGCATGACCGCTATGATGGAGGGTCAATCATGGTCTGGGGTGGCATCAGCAGGGATGGGCGTACAGAGCTCTGTGTCCTTGAACGTGGTACATTGACTGCACAGCGGTATATTGAGGAGATCCTGGATGTCCACGTCGGATTGTATGCAGGTGCAGTGGGTGACAGATTCATTCTGATGGACAATAATGCCCGTCCTCATGTTGCCCATGCTGTCGGGGAGTACCGATAGAGGGAGGGGATTGGGCGTATGGACTGGCCAGCAAGATCCCCTGACCTCAATCAAATCGAACATGTCTGGAATGAGTTGCAGCTTGCAATTTCAGCCAAGAAGTGTCCAGGAGCTTGGTGCCATGCTGGTCCAAGAATGAAACAACATTCCACAAAGGACCACCAGGAATCTGATTGGGAGCGTGAGAAGGCGTTGTCAACCTGTAATTAACAGTAATGGGTCTCATACTCGATATTGAGCCCATACCAGTTCGCCCCGTCAACTTTTTGGCAGATTGAAAAATTTCTTCTTTTACCAATAATATCCATTTTCCACAGTTATCGTATTCAAAGCTAAAAAATAATGTCAAACACAAATAAAATCTTAATTTCTGTACTTAAATCATTAAAGATATAATTAAATAAAGAATATATACACTTTTCATAAGAATATTTCAACTAAAAACAGGTAGTTGGATATACTTGGTGCTTAGCAAACTTTGAGTAGTACAGTTTCTGACCTGGTCACTGGGATAATACGAAAATGGATGCAAGGATTAGTTTATTTTACTTTCCAACCCAATCGACCCTTTTAAGGTGGTGGTTATATGACCAGAAAATGGCTGCAAATTTAATTTGTTTTCTCTTTTCAGAGATAATTAAACAATTTTTAATGGACTACATGTATTTTATTTTAAAGTAATGAGTCATGTGTCATCTATAATTGTGACTGAATGATATGATGTAAGAAACATTGATAAATGAAAAATTAAAACTCACCAGAAATTGTTTTTGATTTCCATCAAACTTTCCCCGAACAGGGTTGATAAATGTCTAAATGTTCCCCAATTTCTGTACGTCCATGTGTATGAGTATCATGATGTCCATTTAAGGTTGGGGTGTGGGATGGGGGAGGGGGGGGGGGGTAAGGCTGTTTATATATTTCAAAAGTACCAATGAGAACTTTGACGGGTGTTCAACTGATCAGAACATGAGACCTGAGTAAGACTGGGAAAGCATGCTGTCATAAATATTTGTTTATTTACTTATTAATTTATTTATTTATGTTTAAGGTCACATATTTCTGCACAATGGCTAATGATGACCACGACAGTTTTACGGGTGGCGGAAGACGGAGTACCAAGAGAGAACTACCGAGAAACGGCGAGCAGCTGTCAGCTCCCCAACATACTAACTCCACACAAGCAGGGTTGAAGACAAGGGCACCATTGACGTGCAGTACGCCTTAGTACACAACACCACAGTGCCCCCAAGTGGGCAATGGGGGTGAAGTGTCTTGTCCAAGGACACAACGTGGTTGTCCAGGTAGGATTCGAACCGAGGATCTCTTGGCTTGCAGCCTGCACCTCTCCCTAATGAGCCACCGCACCCCCACTGTTATAAATAGCTCTCCTTAAATGGACGCCATGACATTCATCCACATGGTTAACAGAAATATACCATTTTGTTCATCATTTCAACTGAAGAATGTTTTCAGGGTTTTTTGTATGACGCCATTACTGTTGTGATTAGCCACAACAGTTGGCACTGCAGTAGTAAACACTGTGGAAAAGTTGTTTCACTTCTTTTATGTTAGAACATTAATGCTGATGAAGTATTTCAGCTATATGATAGTTCATCTAGATGCGTGCAAATGCTAAATAATTTCCCTGTTAAATGTGATGTCAAATAAAGCAAAAATCCGATGGAAGTGGGTCACAAACGCACGACTATATCTGGATATGTTTCATTTTGATGAAAGGGTTGTATATACCTCTCTTTCTTGTGGCTTTCTGGCGTTTCCATCAGAATGAAACATGTATCACTACATGCGTGTTACGTCAGCTCAGGTTGTACATAATGTATATATGTTACTGGCATCAGGTAGTTGTTTCTTATTGTTTTAATTTTCTTTAAGACTACGGATCACACAGTCACTCCTATCAGGCACTGAACTGAACTAATATCTATTGATGCACAATATCTTCCCTGAATTCAATATAGGTAAAGCATGCGATTTAATTTCCTTTCTCTTTGATTACTGTCTTAAGTGAAAGATTATCCGAGTGAATGAAGATGTCAATATCTCATAGTGTCGCCCAGTCTTCCTATGTCATCAACTTCCATGACATAATTATGTTGTGTAGTACATTAAAACACATGGGGGACTGCAAGATTCAGCAGAAAATCCATGGTCCGTTGATTTTACTAGAAAACACGCCACCAACTCTCATGATATAATTATGTTGTGTAGTCTAGTCAACACACGAGAATTGCAAGATTCAACAGAAAATTCATGACCTGTTGATTTTAGTAGAAAAAACACCAGGTAATAAAGCTTTAAACTGGGACTACTGACACAATTCACTTCATCTGTTTGTGGACGACCTGTCTCGATCGTCTGTTACAATTAACTGATTAGGGCACACAAAATAAATTAATTGGTTCTCAGGCCATTTTTGTTCTAATCACTGAGTGAGGGAGGATATTATTTTAATTTTTTATTTTTTTCCCGCGAAAAGGTGAGCATATATTGAGAGGCTTTTTATTGTCTTTGTACATACAGAAATCTAGAAAGTGTATATATACATTGAGAGGCTTTTTACTGTCTTTATACACACAGAAATCTAGAAAGTATATATATATATGTTCCTCCAATAACAAAATGTCAGTACTCCAATTCATAGGCTTCACATGCTTTTTATACTTTTCTCATTATATTTAAATGAGAAAAGTATAAAAAGCATGTGATAGCGGCTCGGTTGAACATACATGTACTCGACGGCTGGCATCGCACCATGTTGCCGTTTGGAACACCACAAAATATATCTTCTTCTTTATATATATATATATATATATGTATATATATATATATATATATATATATATATATATATATATATATATATATATATATATATATATATATATATATATATATGTGTGTGTATATATATATATATATATATATTTCTTTGTAATTTATAAATAGGAAGCCTTCTGCACTCGGTGAAACGGTTATCTGTGTTTGTTTTTTCACTCACATGATGAGCTGGTTGGGAGAAATCCAGGACCGTATCCGTCTTTTTTGTTACAGGACTTGGTAGTATAGTATTGAAAACTGGACTTGAATACTAGCGCAAGATCTTCGCTTAACCCGACCATTCACTTCGAGCTTTCTTTTTTCAGGTGAACATTACCATGTTTAAACACATGTTGCATTTACTATATTTTTTTGTTCATTTTATCTTCTTTTCCTGCTCCAGTGATGATGCCAACCCGTGTGCCCCATGCACTAAACCTGTGGAAAAACGAATGTTTGCCACTCCCACTGATACAAAAAATCCTTCACAAACTAAAGTGAGAATTAAATATGGCGATTGACGCAATGCAACACAGACACTCAGTGGGAATTTTCTATAATATTCTTAACAGAAACTCAGGTCAGTCAGGTGTGTGCTTTCGGCCGTATACAGGTACAGTCCATCTCAGATGTTTATCATTCAGAATACCTCATTGCTCCTCTATAATTACTACTGTTATTATGATAATACTCTTACTCTGTGGTGATATTCACCTGAATCCCGGCCCAGTTCGACCAGCATCAGGCAGTGAAAATTCAAACACAATCGCTATCTTAAACTACAATATCCGTAGCATCCGCCACAAACTGTCAAAAATAGCAGAAGACGTGGACGACTTTGATATTATCTGTTTTACGGAAACACATTTGGATGACAATGTGAATATAAATGATATATTAATTCCAAACTATTCTGTACCTATTGTACACAATCGTAATCAGTTTGGCGGTGGTGTAGCGGTATATTTTGCGGATCACATCATCTTTAAACAAATAACACACTTGTCATTTGATGACGATATTCTTTGGTTCGAAATTGGTAACAAAGAAAAATTTATTCTCTGCGTTACATACAGATCTGAACGAGAATCGAGCGTAAACTACTGGACAGAACTAGAAGATAGAATTGAAAAGGCTTTAGAAATAAATCCAGCAGTGGTATTAACTGGTGACATAAATTCCAACCTTTTTGATGAGCATAGTAGATTGAATCAATTATTAACCCAATTCAACCTAACAAATGTCGTATCTGAGCCTACACGAATTGGTAGAACGTCTCGAACACTGCTAGACCCATTCATTATTAGCGATGTTGTTACGGTTGCCCAGTCTGGCACACTTGAATTGGGTCTTTCCGACCATCTTGCGGTATTCGCGCATGTAGTTTGTTCTCACCCAACTCAACCCCTCACCTGTCGCGAAGTCTGGAATTACAAAAAAGCAGATTTTGAACAAATGAACAATCTAATTGATGAAACCGACTGGGAGAACTTAATCTGCAAGGAAGAAGACATGGATGTTGCTGTTTCAGCGTTTATGTCTTCTTTCTTGAAGATTGCGGAAAAATGCATTCCACACCATATAGTTACAATAAGAAAATCCGACAAGCCATGGTTTGACAGCACAATCAGACGTGCTCTCCGCCTACGCGATCGATTACGTAAGTCGGCTCTAAAAACAAACAATCCTAACACATGGGCAAAATATAAAGTAGCTAGGAATAAAGTTAATAACATGAAGAAATTTGCTAAAGAACAATACTTCGAAAAAATTGATGATCTGATATCTGAAAATCATGATCAACGTCAATTCTGGCATGTTATTAAAATGTTTCGGAACAATTTTGCGTCTGAACCAGGTATACCCGCCCTTAGAAAGACCGTGGGTGCCTATTCTGATATCTTAGAAACCGATATTGGGAAAGCTGAACTCCTGAATGAAACATTTATCAAGACTAGCTTGTTGGACTCTAAGGGCAAACAATTCCCACCCTTCAAACACAGATCAATTAAATCAATAGCTGACGTCACTTTTACGCAGGAAGACATTGTCAAAATAATCAAAACTCTCAAAACCAGCAAAAGTAGTGGCCATGACGGCATCGGACATAGAATGCTGAAGGAAACGAAATCTAGCGTTAGCAGACCCCTATTTCTGTTATTTAGAAAATCATTGGACTTGGCTGTTTTTCCATCAGAGTGGAAACACGCTGATGTAATTCCACTGTATAAAAAGGGAGACCGCCAAGACCCTCATAATTATCGACCTATCTCTTTACTATGTTGCATAGGAAAAATCATGGAGCGAGTGGTGTTCAAAGACGTTTACAATCATTTTAATGAGAACAATCTATTTTACCATTTACAATCTGGCTTTCTTCCAAATAACAGTACTGTATTCCAGCTGTTGGAAGTCTACCACCGCCTTTGCGAAGCTGTAGACAGAAGTATGCATACGTGCGGCGTCTTCTGCGATATATCGAAGGCGTTTGACAGAGTGTGGCATCAAGGGCTTATTTTTAAACTAAGGGTATATGGAGTTTCGGGAAGTTTACTTAAATGGTTTCATAGCTACATATCATCTAGAAAACAAAGAGTTAAAATTAACAGCTCTTATTCCAATTATGAAGAAGTCACAGCAGGAGTACCACAGGGATCAGTTCTTGGGCCTTTCCTCTTCTTAGTATACATAAATGACATTGTTGACGAAATAGACTCAATCACTCGCCTTTTTGCGGATGACACGTGCTTGACTGAATCATCCAGTAATCCTAGTAATATTGAGTTGAAAATGAACTCTGAGTTAAAAAAGATAAATGATTGGGCCGAAACTTGGTTAGTCTCATTCAACGCGAAAAAGACTAAAGCTGTCCTGTTCACTCTAAGCAAGACAATTTCGTCACTAGAAATTATATTTAATAATGAAGAAATTGAATTCTGTAAACACCACAGCCATTTAGGCCTAACATTGCAAGCAAACCTGTCGTGGTCAGAACATATTGACAGTATTTGTAAAAAAGCTTACGCGAGGCTATCCCAGTTAAGAAAATTGAAATATGTTTTTAATAGGAAAATCCTTGAAAAACTGTATCTTGCTTTTATCTTACCAATTTTAGAATATGGAAATTCAGTATGGAGCTGCGCTCCCGAGTACCAACTCAAACGAGTGGACGATGTTCACTGTGACGCTGCCCGAATAATCACAGGACTTACAAGGTCTGTTTCAAAAGAACGACTTCTGCTGGAAGTAGGTTGGAACAGTTTGGAAAGTAGGCGTCATGTTCAGAAAATGTGTACTTTTTATAAAATTGTTAATCGAACAGCCCCGAATTTTCTACATCACCTACTACCACAACGTGTCTCCGACAGATCTCATTATAGTCTACGCGATGCATCAAATTTTGCCCCTTATCATTGTCGAACGGAACTATTCAAGCGATCTTTTTTCCCTTCCTGTACTGAAATTTGGAATAATCTGCCCGATGCCATTCGCAATAGCACTTCACTAATCGAATTCAAAAGATTGATCTCACCAGCCAATTTCAAACCACCTTCTCATTTTGCGACAGGAACTCGTAAATATAACATCATCCACGCGAGGCTACGGACTGGTTGTAGTGACCTTAATGGTGATAAATATAATAATTACATTGGTACTTCCCCAATCTGTTCTTGTGGCAGAGGCGTTGAGGATGCAGAACATTACTTTCTGCACTGCACCAACTATGACGACATTCGTCAAACCCTATTTGACGAATTGAGACGAGTAACAAGTGACAGGGCTACAATAGATTTGTTACTTTATGGGAGCCCATCATTGTCATTCAACAGTAATGCATGTATTTTCCTGTCTGTTCAGAAATTTACTCGGGACTCACTCCGGTTTAACCCAGACCACGGCGCATAGATGCAACCATGTAGGATATGACGGTAATAACGTTCAATACGGGTCAGGTGGCACAACATACATGACGTACCGACTGGTTTTATACATGTAGTTGATACTGTTTCTTGCGGCACTGCATCGGCCAGAGACACCGGAAGCAGGGTGTGTGAAGGGAGGGCATCATCACTATATGTATATAGTGTAGTATGGAGCAGGTTTTTTCTTTCTTTCTGTTTTCCTTATGTTTTTCCTTTTTATTGGTAACTTTTTCACTATCTAATTAAGTCTTTCTTTTTATCTATCCTAATTTGTTTTTCATAATTTTGTTCTGCCATTGTATTTCTGTTATTCTATGTACAGGAGCGGAGAGTTTTCTAAGTGACTAGCACTTGTTCTCTAATCCTGATTTGCATTTATTAATGGCAAATAAAAATATGTTTAATCTAATCTAATCATTACTGTTGAGTGTTTTCTTGTGCAAATTGTACCATACTTTTGGGGAAAACATTTAGACACTTATTAAACCTATACTGGGAAAGTTTGATGAAAATCAAAAACATATTTTTCGTGAATTTTCAGTTTTCTTTTATCATTATTTCTTACATAATATCACTCTATCACAATTATAAATGCCACATGACTCATTACGTGAAAATAAAATATATTTAGTACCTTAGAAAGTGTCAAACTATTTTTGGACACAAACAAGATTTTCAACCATTTGTGGTCATGTACAGAACAGCCGCCGTGGACTGGTCACTTTCCACGGGTGGCCAATATTTCCACGGACGCAGTAATATCACATTCCAAACACTAATTATAGGAATAATTACCAACAAATTAATTAATGAAGCACCGGGTACAACCCGGTGCTTCATTAATTAAAATTTTGCTGATGATGACTTTTATTACCTGGTAAACGCATCATTACGCATGCGTGAACATCACTTCCCATGCGTGGAATACGACCAGTCCATGACGACTGCACTGTAACCATCGCCTTAAGGTGCTACAAAAGTAATGGAAAGTTAGCTTGAATATAGGTGATGGGTAATTTTCGATGTCGCAGTTTTGATCAACAAAAAATCAAAAATGATAACTTTTTTTGAATATTTGACAATAGCGAAAATAACATGCCACCTGTTGTTCTCAAGCTAAATTTCCCTTTATTTATAGAGCACCTTAACAAATGAATGAAGCAATACAGATAAAAAAAATACAAATAACTCGATCGTTACATAGGCCGCTTATAAATAGCACTGCGATACCCCATGTATAGTCTCAAACAGAGAAGTCGTCGGGGGGGGGGGGGGGGGGACTAACTTCCAGCATCACCAGTCCGCCCTAAATCTGGCAAAAAACTTCAATAGACTGAAATTTCGCGATAATAAGTTAACTTGGAAGTTTAGAGGTACAGGGAAGCCTTCTTAAATGGCCACTTTCTCAGTGAGAAAATATTCATTTAACGTGCTATATAAGTAATGGAAAGTCAGTTTGAAAGTATGTGGGGTTTTTTTAGGGGGGGGGGGCGGTTGGAGGCGGGGGTTATGTCAAAAATCTAAACAAAATAATAATTTGTCACTTTTTTGCTGTCCATCTGTATTTTCTGTATTTATGAAAAGTGAATCGCGGTTTTGAACACCGAAAAATGAACAATTATAACATTTTTGTAGATATCTGATGCGATCGAAAATAACATGTCACCTATTTTCAAGCTAAATTTCCCATTACTTGTATAGCACCTTAGCAGGAGTATTAAATTAAAGGGAATTTAGTAATTGTTCTCTAGTCTACTAATAAACTGATTAATATTTATTCTATTATATCTTGTCAAACAGAGCTCTCAGCGTTCTACCACACAAAATAGAAAATGTTTATATTTAATTTCCGGAGAAAAATAGGTCCGTGAACGTGACAAATTGTGCAAGTAAATTCAACACATTACAAGACTTTGATTCAATCATTAGTTGTTGATTTATTTTCCGAAGATAAAATTGATCTATCAAAGTGAAAAATTAATTAAGTAAATTGAAGACATTACAAGAACGATACAATTAATGGGAGTGGACTCTATAACCACTATGCAATTAATAATCCAAATTTGTTCGGAAGGTATGGTAAATGGTTTGATGTGTATAAGTGATAAGCTAACCAACAGGGTTACACAGCTTAGAAATATTAATTTAAGTGATCTACTGTGTACCGGTTGAAAAATCTTCCCCGGAGAATGGGATATATAGACTTCTTGAAGTTGAACATTCGAATGGAATTCCGGAGGTGGAAATCCCTTCACCATCTCCCTTCACCATCTCTCGTTAGACAAAGCCTCACACGCTGAAATCAGTTCGGGTAAAAATGAACCCAAATCAATTAGGTTGAGTGAATATGACACCCAATTGGGTTCATATTCACTCAACCTGGTTGATTTGGGTTGGTTTTTCACCCAACTGATTTTAGAGTGCAGCAAAGATCCACTCAGGGAGCGCGTTTCTGGTACAACAGCTCTGAAGCTGTCGACAGTTTTCAATAAATATTTATGTTATGCGCAGTTGCGTTAAAACATTTCCTATGCACAATATTCGCGCCACACTCATCATATTCGGATTTACTAATCCACATGGCTTCGTAACAAGTCAGAGATGCTAGAATAGAACCACCTATCCAGCATGATAATTTTCGGTCTGATGGCGCTGATACTTTGACCGTACTACCTGAAGGGGCAAGGGACTTAATCTCACTTTGTAATCTCTCAGTGATACCCGACAACATCGTAGAACCACCAGACAGTAAAACGTTTGAGTATAATGCTTTGCGAGTATTGATATCACATTTCACAATAGAGTTGTAAATAATATCGTGAATTCCTTCAGATTCGATTCCCAGAAATTTCGGCTGAAATAAAACTTCTGGAGCACGGAATCTTTCCTCTCCAACGGTAATGGTTTTCTCGTCCGGAAGTTGGTAAGTTTTCTCGATAGATTTCGAGGATGTGGCTGTGTTTAATTCGTTCTCGTAATCAGCTGCAACATAACAGTACTTCTCTTTAACATCTCTCATGATTTCTCGTTCATTTGCTGCATTCAAATTATAACCTCTTTCTATTAACAACTGCGTCAGGTGATCAGTAAGATCTCTCCCAGCTATATTCAGTCTGTGAATGGCATGGGGGATAGTATAGCCTTCGTAAACTGGTAAAGTGTACGAAACTCCATCACCACAAGCGAACACAAGACCTGGAAAAAATACATCATCCATATTATGTTGTCCCTACACTCCACTTGAACTAAATTATGGAATTCAAATTATTTACCTAACAGTCAAAGCTGTCCATCAGATGATACTTTTGATCTCAGAGTTTTACTCCTGGTTCACCTTTGCAAGATAATGCCGTTGTTATGATCGTTATGTTCAGTTCAGGCCGTAGAATTCGCAGAGGCGGTTGCCCCGTCCCCTTTCAGTTATGGTGTAAGAGGATGCACAGTCGGTGACCTTCAGAACAGACATCGACACAGGATTTTAAATTTCACGCCAACGTAACGGTAAGCGGTGATCCAAAATGAAGAACAATTGTGTTTAAATATTTTGCATTGTCTCCCTTCATGATTTGACCACGTTCAAGAGACCCGCATTATGGTTACATGTCCAAACAAATCGATGCAGTCTGTAAGAATGTTTCAAAAATCAAACAGTTCGGAAGAGAAGCAATTTGTGTCCAAAATGTCAAATACGACACTGTCGACACAGGATGATTAGGTCAGTGTGAACATAGAGGATAATTCCACCCGTTTCAACTTTGAATTGATGCATGAAAGTAAATAGCGCATTTAAACGCAGAAGAGATTTGATCGATACTCGGAACAGGTAGCGTCTTGCGATCTAATTCAGCTGGCGGGTTTCGTGCATCAATTCATGGTGAATACGTGTTGAATTATTGCTGGAAATGATCGGTATCCACTCAAAAACACAAGATGTTTTTTCATTTTACGTTTTTAGAACAATTTGATCATTTCCAGTGATAATTTGAGTCGTATTTACATTGAAGTGATGCTTTGAAAGCCGCCATTTTGATTGATACCGTGAAAGTGAAAATTTCTATATAATCACAGTGAGGAATACAATTTCTATCTTTCCGCATTTTTTTCGATAATCTATCGTTTAGAGTATAATAAATGTTGGTAGCGCCTGCGAATTTCAAATCTTGGATCGCATTTGAGTACAGAATCGAATCATGCAGAAAATTTCGAATCGAAGCGAGTCGAATCTCAAAACGAATCTCAAATCCAATCCCCCCGCTCTTCAGATTGTAAATATTGCACCTTTTGACAGCCATCAATATTACCAATCTTCACTCATGTATTCGACACCGAGTAGTCTGTTTACGGATTGTCAATCAAAAAATCAGAATATTACAGAACGGAATGAAAACTAGTTTCAAAAGGGGACCTCCTTGAACCCCTCCTCTATCAGCAGGTCCCAGAAGACCTGATGAGAGAAGGAGTATTCAATAGGAGACACACTTGGTAGGATTTGGTGATAAAAGGAGTGTTCAATAGGAGACAGTCTTGATACGATTTGGTGATAGAAGAAGTGTTCAATGGGAGACAGATTTGAAAGGATTTGGTGATAGGAATGTTAAGTGTGAGACACATTTGGTAGGAATTGGTGATAGAAGTGTTCAATGGGAGACACACTTGATAGGATTTGGTGATAGAAGTTTTCAATGGGAGACACACTTGGTAGGATTTGTTGACAGAAGTGTCCAATGGGGGCCAGACTTAGTAGGATTTGGTGATAGAGGAAGTGTTCAATGGGAGACACACTTGGTAGGATTTGGTAATAGAAGGAGTGTTCAATGGGAGACACACTTGATGGGATTTGGTGATAGAAGGGGTGTTCAGTGGGAGACACACTTAGTAGGATTTGGTGACAGAGTGAGTATTCAATGGAAGACACACTTGGTAGGATTTGGTGATGGAAGAAGTGTTCAACAGGAGACTGACTTGGTAGGATTCGGTGATAGAAGGAGTGTTCAATGGGAGACACACTTGGTAGGATTTGGTGATAGTAAGAGTGTTCAATGGGAGACACACTTGGTAGGATTTGGTGACAGAAGTGTTCAGTAGGAGATACACTTCGTTGGATTCGGTGATAGAATGAGTGTTCACTGGGAGACACACTTGATATGATTTGGTGATAGAAGTGTTCAATGGAAGACACCCTTGGTAGGATTTGTTGATAGAAGTGTCCAATGGGAGACAGACTTGGTAGGATTTGGTGATAGAGGAAGTGTTCAATGGGAGACACACTTGGTAGGATTTGGTAATAGAAGGAGTGTTCAATGGGAGACACACTTGGTAGGATTTGGTGATAGAAGGAGTGTTCAGTGGGAGACACACTTGGTAGGATTTGGTGACAGAGTGAGTATTCAATGGGAGACACACTTGGTAGGATTTGGTGATGGAAGAAGTGTTCAATAGGAGACTGACTTGGTGGGATTCGGTGATAGAAGGAGTGTTCAATGGGAGACACACTTGGTAGGATTTGGTGACAGAAGTGTTCAATAGGAGACACTTTTAGGATTTTGAGAACATAGAGACAATTCGAAAAGTCCCGAATATGTGCAACCCCGAATAGAATCATCGCGCGGATTTCGCATCGGATCGAATTTCGAAGCTTCGATCGCAAGGTCCTGATGGGCAGCTCTACTAATTAATGAAAAGTGTCAATGAAACTGTAGCTCAACTTGTGTAAGACATGTACATGTATAGTATGTGACACAGCAATGATACACATCTAGGTAATGACCTGGTGACAAAGGTACATGTAAAGTATTGTAACGGTCTGTATATAAATACTGACCGTAGCCTGTAACAAATGTACAGGTAAAGTATTGTAAAGGTGGGTGACAGTTAGATGCCTCTAGCCAGAGCCGTGTTGAAATGTGCACTTACTGTGTATAAGTAGCACTGAACAAAGCAAAGTGTGTCCAATTGGCCGCCGGTGGCCATCTTAATATTTCGGACCGCACCCAAAAACACTCGTTCTCGTCCCAAGGTGATAATAAAGGTACCCAAGAAGTTGCGTGAAGATAGGTTCATAAATACAGCCTCCAGCCCGAGCCGTAATGACATGTGTACTAACTGTGTATAAGTAGCACTGAATAAATCAAAGTTTATCTAATTTGCATAATTTATGCACGACAAAAAACCCGTACTATATGTGATGTAATCCATGTTACTAAACATTCATACAAAAATTTATTCAAATCAAAACCTTCGTATAGAAGTCTTGTACAAAAAACTGATTGCACCTAATTTCGATATAAAATGGCCACCGGCAGCCATCTTGAATTTCGGACCGCACCCAAAAACACTCGATCTCGCCCCAGGGTGATAACAAAGGTACACAAGAAGTTTCGTGAAGATCGGTTCATAAATACAGCCTCTAGCCCGAGCCGTATTGGCATGTGAGTAAGAAAACTATTACTAAACTGTTACTAAGCATTCATACAAAAATTTATACAAATCAGAACTTTCATACAGACGTTCTGTACAAAAAACTGATTGCACTAATTTCGGAACAAAATGGCTGACGGCAGCAAAATTGAATTGCAGACCTCACCCAAAACACTCGTTCTCGTCCCACGGTGATAACAAAGGTACCCAAGAAGTTTCGTAAAGATCGGTTCATAAATACGGCCTCTAGTCCGAGCTGTATTGAATTGTTGACGGACGGACAGACGGACGACGGGCCATGACAAATTTTCAAATTTGACGTCGTCAAAGTTGAGCTAAAAATGTATTATTTGCTTTTTAACGACCCTTTCCACGAAGCGCTGTTCATAAAAAATGCTTGCCATTCGGGTTTTCTTTTACCTCAAAAACAGCCTATGCTGCAGTGGTGGGCAACAAGGAATGTATGTTTCTAGGCAAGTAATTTTTTCATAAGAGTCGCCCTCAAGCCGTGTTAAGTATAAAGAGTTAACAGAATGTGATTTGCCGCCTGAATGGAATCAATATTTCCAAGATGTTTCAGGCGTAATCAGCTAGCCACTGTAACAGCAAAAATTAAAAGAACTATCTGTGAAACTCCAGAAACACATTTTTATATTATAGCAGAACGTACCTCTGAAAAATAACATCTGAAACGGGGGGGGGGGGGTGGGGGGGGGGCACCAAAAATTTGCAAGACGTGACGTGGGGGTGGGTGGGTCTCTTGAGTGCGCCAAAAATGTGCATTTCCAACTTGTGCAATTTTTGAATTTTTAAAAAATATATCCATATATCAGCTAATATATACCATCATTTGTGTTTCAAACCTTAAAGATGATGTTGTACATCGCACTCTTAACATAAATACAACATCAGGAGGCTTTATATGTGAGAATATTGGGCTTAATCTGGGAAAATGTCACACGTTAGTAGGGGTGGGTGTCTTGTTCGAAATGTTGAAAATGTGCAGACAATATTTTGGGAACATTTCTACGGCAGCGTATTAGGGTCAGGACCTTTTCATTTAATAAACTGTTTAAACAGTTTAATAAACTGTTTTTACAGATTAATAAACTGTATTTACAGTTTAGTAAACTGTATTTACAGTTTATTATGAGACTGTTTTTACAGATTATTGCGAGACTGTTTTTACAGTTTATTACGAGACTGTTTTTACAGATTAATAAACTGTATTTACAGTTTAGTAAACTGTATTTACAGTTTATTACGAGACTGTTTTTATAGATTATTACGAGACTGTTTTTACAGTTTATTACGAGACTGTTTTTACAAATTAATAAACTGTATTTACAGTTTAGTAAACTGTATTTACAGTTTATTACGAGACTGTTTTACAGATTATTACGAGACTGTTTTTACAGTTTATTACGAGACTGTTTTTACAGATTAATAAACTGTATTTACAGTTTAGTAAACTGTATTTACAGTTTATTACGAGACTGTTTTTACAGATTATTATGAGACTGTTTTTACAGTTTATTACGAGACTGTTTTTACAGATTAATATACTGTTTTTACAGATTAGTAAATTGTATTTACAGATTATTAGGAGACTGTTTTTACAGTTTATTAGAAGATTGTTTTTACAAATTAATTAGCCAATCGATTCTTGGTTAGTAGTATAGCATGTACCCGATTACCCGGACCTTTGGGGAAGCTGCTAGTGTTAAATCCACATAGGAACCTGACTTTGTAGCAATTTTTCTGTGCGAAACTTCGGCGCCATCTGGCTAGATCCGGCAAGTGGTATACGAACTGCATATATCGTATGCTATGATATGTATTGTGATATATGTAACCACAGGGCTATGGGTTTATTGTATGGGTATGTGGTTGAAAATTAACGGTGAAGGTGGGGTGTCTCGAAAAATAAATTGTCCGCGAAACGGTTGACTGTGGACGTCGTTACGGTATGATGCGCACCGTGACGTCAGAGAAACATTGACCGCTGTTGTTGTCTACTTTGCCGTCCGGTATGACGTTATTCGGGCCGGGGTGTGTCGGAGTTCTCGTGCTGGACTGATATCGTTGTATAGTAAGGGTGGTATATACCTCTCTAGGTATACTATTAGCCCTTGGCCTTGGTACTACTAATCGACCTTCATATTACCCTACAACTGGTATAGGTAGTACGTAATGCTAGGCAAACCAGTATTGTGGGGTGGGTTAATGCATGGTCGTCGTCTTGTGCAGTATTGAGAAATAGCACTTGGAGGTTTGGATTTGCAGTAGAGTATAGCCGTTGTATATCACTGTAGATCCCATCTTAATCATTGTTGTATCAGCCCCTCGTTTGCATCGTACTATCCCATGACTGGTGTAGGTAGTATGTAATTCTGGGACAGGCAGTATTGTAGGGTGGGTGGGGGTAATACATGGCCGCCTAGTGTGGAAGTATAGAGTGTACGCTCCACACCCTTACAGGTCCCATGTTAGCTCTCCGTGCTATTAATCCACCTAATGCTTCAAATTATCCTATGACTGGGAAAGATAGTACGTATTGTTAGGACAAGCGTTATTGTGGGTAGGGGTAGGGCCTGGTAGTTTAAAAAAGGTAGTAGTGCCATTATCCACTCAGGATGGTGTGCTGGCTTACAGATGGTATAGGTATTACGTAATGCTAGGCCATGCAGTATTGTTGGGTAGAGGTAATACATGGCTGTCTAGTCAGGTTGTGTAGGATGTGTTGTTTGCTCCCCTGCTGGTTCAATCTCTGCTCTTGGTGCTAGTTATCGGTCTAATACTTCATATTATCCTATAACTGGTATAGGTAGAACATAATGCTAGGCCAAGCGCTTTTGTGGGCGAGGGTAATGCCTTGTTGTGTAGTGCAGTAGAATAGTATGGACGGCCCTTGGAACACAATCCACCAGGGACAATGTACTATCCCACATATGGTATAGGTAGTATGTAATGTAGTGTTGTGTGGTGTATACTTGGTTTCCAGTCTCCTAACAGGGCACGGATGGTCCTTTGACATTCTAAGACTTGGCCTAGAGGTCGTGATATGTGACAGTTAGTAAGCCTACAATAGTGCTTCAAGTCGGTAGTAATGGCACAACGATAGAAGAAGATTATAGTACAGAGGACTACAGAAGAAGCTAGTCATAGCACAGAAAGCTGAAACCGATGGTAAGATCACCTGTATGTATAGGAGCTATATAGGGCCTTGGAATCTCACTTATGGAATCCCACTTGTAGAATACCTTTTATAGAATCATTATGGAATCCCCTTTTGAAAACGTCTGGCCTTCAGCTCCACTTTTTGCAAGATGAGGATTAGAGTCGTATGTGGAGCCACTCGTTCGACCAATTACTCTATGGCTTATTTGCTCGATGGGATTCTAGTCGTTTGATCAATCGGAGAAAGTCAGCAAGCCTGCAGTAGTGCTACAAGTCAAATAGTAATAGTACAAGGAACTAATGGTACATAGCTTCGAGGGTGGTAGAAATTTTAGTATTGGTTGACTACGAACGAGGTTATAGGACAGGAAGTTGAAGGTTCTGATGAGCACCAAAAACTCATGTTTTAGAAAGGTTGTCGTGTGATACATCATTTTAAAGGTCTCGACGCGTGTAATCCGATTATTTGGTATTTGCCAGGCCCCTAGGGGCTGAGGCTTAGAGGCATAAAAATAAAAACATTCATGTTCTAAAAAGGTTTGTTGTCATGTGATACATCATTTTAGCCCGAAGATTTGGTTTTTGTGTCTCCTCAAGGGGTGGGACTGAGGGTTGGGACCTCAAACCCCAAATTTTAGAAAGGATGTCGGGTGATACATCATTTTAAAGGTCTCGATTTGAATATTCCGAATATGAAGTGTCCAACCCTCTCTGAGGGGGTGGGGCTGAGGGGCATAAATTTAAGTTTTAGAAAGGTATTCGTGTCATATATCATTTTAAAGGTCTTGACTTAAATATATCGAATATGAAGTATCCGACCCTTCCCGAGGGGTAGGGCTGAGGGAAATTAAAACATGTTTTAGAAAGGTAGTCATGTCACAATTCATTTTAAAGGTCTTGAGTCGAATATTTCGAATATGAAGTATCCGACCCTCCTCGTGTGGGTGTGGTGGGGCAAGGTGGTAAAACTTTAGGCGATACGAACGACACACTCTCCAACATGTGACAATGTGTGAAACGTGTACTTTTTAGTGTTTTATCAAAGGATTTCATTTAATTGGCGGCGATGTCTCGTATGTGAAATAGTCCAAACTGACTGAAGTTGCAAAAAAACATATATTTTTCCGTCGGTGTGTTCCAGTATCTCTTCGTCGGATGCGATTGGTTTGGTGAAGATCTCTCGGATGAGAAACATTTTCAACCGCACGATATCTAAGTTGGTTTATTCCAATCAGTCTGTCACAGACGAAAACAGCTTAAGGTAGTGCGCCTGTTCAACGGATGTGATTGATTCGACAGATTCGACGGAGATCTATCAAATGAGAAAGAGGAGATTTCCAACTGCGTGGCATGCTGCGTGGCATTTAGTATGCAAGTGTATCTTACCGTTAACCTGCCTCGGCTCGACGGTGTTATTTGCCATAGTCTTTTCAGAGTTATGTCCTATTATAGAGTTAATATTTTTCACAAATGTGTTTGTTTTTAGGTGACAACAATTAGGCGAAATGGTGTCATATCTGGTGTGCAAGTGAGTAGTATAGCGTGTACCCGATCGACCCTGATAACCCGAACTTTTGCCGGAGCAGCTCGTGTTAAATTCCCATAGGAAACGGACTTTTGCCGGAGCATTTTTTCCTGAGGAAAACGTTGGTTCCACCCAGCTAGATCCGGCAAATGGTGTACTTACAGCATATGTAGTATACTGTGGTGTGTATAGTGATATGCGTACACATGGGGCTTTGGGTATATATTATGGGTAAGTGGTGGGAAGATGATGGGAAACTTGGGTTTTCTTGAAAGTTCTTTTTCGCGTAACGGTTGACGTTGCTATTGATGTCGTGACGTCATGATGCGCATTATTATTATTATTATAGAACGGCAGTACAGTATGGGCGATATATACCTCTGTGGCCCCCGCCCCTCCCCGCAAGCCATTGGTACTACAAATCGACTTAACGCTTTGTGTCATCCCATGACTGGGTTATGTAGTATGTAATGCGGTGAAAGACGTTATTTTGGGGTGGGTGGGTGTAATGCATGGTCGCCGAGTGTAGTAGTATAGGATGTACGCGCTGTACCACTACAGGGCCAATGTTAGCTCTTAGTACTATTATCCACCTGGTGTTATCCTATGACTGGTATAGGTATTATGTAATTCTAGGCCAAGTGGTATTGATGGTACAGGTAATGCCAGGTAGTTTAGAACGGTAGTATAGCATGGGCGGTATATAACCCTGTAGGCTCCCTGTTAGTGCTTGGTACTATTAACCAACCGACTGGTTTATTTTATTATATGGCTGGTATAGGTAGTACTTTATAGTAGGTCAAGTAGTATTATGGGGTTGGGGTAATGCTTGGTAGCTTAGAACGGTAGTATAGCATAGGCTGTATATACCCCTGTAGGTCTCTTGTTAGTCCTTGGTACTACTAATTTGCCAGATGCTTCATATTATCGAGCGGTATTGTGGGATGGGGCTAATGCCCGGTAGTACAGAAGGGCAGCAGAGTATGGTTGGTATATGCACTGTAGGCCCATCTTAACCGTTGATAGAATTAACCTACCGAATATTTGGTGTCATCCTATCACTGGTAAGGTGGTACGTAATCCTAATTCTTCCTACCATGTTCCAAGTTCACTTGTTCTTGTTTCATTTATCCAGATCATCCAATCAGTTCACATTATGGAAGCTGATTAACCAATCATATTGCTTCATTTTCCGTAATTTATACTTATTCATACAAAGTTGTCGCTCTTGTGTATAACAAAAGCATATATCATTCCCAAAGCAAATAAGCTATCGACCGAGTGACTCGCACATACTGCTCGAACGACTCAAATCCCATCGAGCAAATGAGCCATATAATAAAACAAACCAATTGGTTGATTAATAGTACCAAGCACTAACAAGGGGGCCTACAGGGATATATATGTCAAGGTGATAGCTTGAATTTTCGATTTTGTTGTTTAAAAGTGTATATATTTTCGATAATCATTCTCACTGGGCTAAATATAAAGCATAAGGATAAGGACATGGCGGACCCCAAAAACCGATTTGTCACTTAAACAGACCCGCAGTAATTCAAGCGCGGGTAATGAGGCATGCAATTTAATGTCATTATGACGCATTTATTGAACGCTACATGGGCGGTCTGGATAAAACATTAAATGTAGTAAATCCAGTGTCATCCGGCAGTCGTTATCTGTGTAATTATGACCAGTTAATAGGTAATTATTGTAAATACAGTACATCGCACATGTTCTAGACACACACCCATATTATGCATCTAGTCCGTCACGAATGTCAGGATACACCGAAATGCAAGACTTAAAGGAACTTAAAAGCGAATATTAAATTAAGATAGATCTAAGCTACCAAGTTCAAGAGAAGCAATTAAAATGAGAATTAATGTTCTGGCTATAGAGATAAAAATCGATCGGGGAAATTCATTCCAGCCATTCCACTCTGAAGGTGTGTAAGGCTGTGGGTCGTTGAGAGTAGATGGGAATGTCCCATGCTTAGAGAAGGTGCCGCATCGGGGCGAAAGTATAGACACGCTGTGATGTAGGCGAGTCACAGAGCTCATATTTAGAATAGGAGCACCTATGTTTATCTCAGAATAATGTTCATACAGGCAAGCCTACTCTGCCTACGTACGTCTTGCCTTCTACAACAGATATGTCGTCTTCCTGAATACTAATAGTTCCCTGTGCTTCGTACTTCCTATTTCTGATTCTACATTCAGAAATGGTCACCGACTTGGCCGCGACGGAGAGTTTAGCCACATTGGTGGCGACTGCTTGAGTGAAAAGCATCCAGTGAAGTGACAAAAAACTACTGACCGTGCGACGACAGTGTAAGAGTGACATTCCGTCACTTGTTAGAGGAAAGGCGACATACTAAAGTGACAATACGTTAGTGGCCGTGCGACTGCAGTTGTAGAGTGACATTCTGTCACATGTTGAGTAAGAACGCCCGTTGAAGTGACAATAAGTTAGTGGCCGTGCGACGGCAGTGAAAGAGTGAAGCAAAGAGGCGAGCAAAGAACAAGCACCAACGAGAAGGAAGGAAAACCAGCGAGAACAGATAATGCGGGCCCGCAAGTGACTCAAAAATGTGTAGGTAGGGGTGATTAACGTTTATTCATTGGATTCCATGTAATTCACAAATTACCACATTTATTTATATGTACATGTATTAAAATTTTTGTTTCCAGTTAACAACAATTGCTTCATGCTTTTTGACGAAAAGTCACAAACCCTTTCGGGATAAGGACCGCCCCATCAAAAGTGAAACGGCCGGGTCCTCACCGTGAGACATACGTTCACGCATGGATTCAGGCAACATTCCTTGGTTCATATTCCACTCCCCTGCAATGTTGAGGCGATAGCGGTGAAATGTCTCTGTCATAAAATGTTTACGAATCACTTGCTCAAACGTTTGCTCAAACGTTTGACATGTTTCACTCTCTCTAAATATTGTAGTAATAGCTGCAAGATCTCTCTCTATCTCAGTACTTCACGAATCACTTGCTCGAAAGTTTTTTCATATCCCACTCCCTGCAATGTCGAGGTGATAGCAGTTGGATAACTCTATAACAGTATGTTCACGAATCACTTGCTGGAAAGTACTCTCATATTTCATTCTTCCGTAATGTCGAGGTGATAGCAGTAATATCTATATTGCAGTATGTTTACGAATCAATTGTTCGAAAGTTTTGTCATATTCCAATCCCTTGACATGTTGAGGTGATAGCACTTGGATCACTCTATCACAGTGTGTTTATGAATCACTTCTGCGAAAGGATTTCCATATTTCATTCTTCCGTAAGGTCGAGGCGATAACAGACGGATCTCTCTATCGCAGTGCATTCACTTTCTGAATGTTTGTCTTATTCCACTCCATTGAAATGTGGAAGTAGTCAGATCTGTATTGTGTCACAATACTTTCACGAATTTCTCTCGTCAAAAATTATTACTCTTTAATCGACTCGTAAACTTAATATTACATTCAAAAACGTTGATGAGTTCTTCGAGTAGTGTCGAGCTTCTGATCAACGAGTAAATTAGTTGCGTGCTATTGTTTTTGGAGGGTGCGTGCAGCTTCCTCAAAATGTATTCGTGAAGACGTCGTGTTAGTGTTTTGGGTTTCCTTCTCGAGAGGTTTCATCAGACACTTTAATGTATCATAATACTTTCACTCATTTCATTTGGACTCTCTCTCGTTTAGCGTGATATCAAGCTACACTTCAGCATGCCACGCAGTTGAAAATCTCCTCTCTCTCTCTCATTTGCTAGATCTCCTTCGAATCTGTCGAATGACCCACACCCGTCGAACAAGCACACCACATAAAGCTGTATTCGTCTGCCACATACTGATTGTAATAAACCAAGATATCATGCGGTTGAAAATGTTTCTCATCTGAGAGATCTATACCAAACCAATCGCATCCGACGAAGAGATACCGGAAAACATAGAGGGAAAAATACATGTTTTTTTGCATCTTCTGTCAATTTGGACTGTTTCACATACGAGACATCACCTCCAAATCAATGAAATCCTTTGATGAAACACTTAAAAAAACAGCTAAAACAGTACACGGTTTCACACATTGTCATATGCTGAAGAGTGTGTTGTTCGCATTTGCACGACTACCTTTCTAAACCTTAAGTTTTGAAACCCACCCCACGGCTCCATCCCATCGGGAATGCTGGATACTCCACATTCGAAGTATTCAAGTCGAGACCTTTAAAATGATGTATCACACGCCTACCTTCCTAAAACTTGAGTTTTGGGTCCACACCTTCGGCCCACCCACTCAGGGATGGTCGGATACTTTAAATGCGAAATATTCAAGTCGTGAACTTTAAAATGATGTATCACATGACTACCTTTCTAAAGCATGGGGTTTGAGGCCCCCACCCCCTCAGCCCCCACCCTATCGGAGATGGTCGGATACTTTATATTCAAAATATTCAAGCCGAGACCTTTAAAATGATGAATCACCCGACAACCTTTCTAAAACTTATGTTTTGAGGCCCCACCCCTCAGCTCCCTCGGGTAGACGCAAATACCAAATATTCGGATTACATGCGTCAAGTCCTTTAAAATGATGTATCACATGCCAACCTTTCTATAACTTGAATTTTATATGCCCCCAGCACCCCCCCCCCCCCTTCTCGGGGAGGGACAAATATCAAATATTCGGACTACACGCGTCTAGACCTTTAAAATGATGTATCGCTTGTCAGCCTTTCTAAAACTTGAATTTCTTTATGCCCCTCAGGTCCACCCTCTCGGGGAGGGACAAATAACAAATATTCGGACTGCACGCATCGAGACCTTAAAATGATGTATCACACGAAACCTTTCTAAAATATGAGTTTTGATGACCCTCAGACCCACCCCCGAGAAGAGTCGATCACCTCATTTAACCTTTACGCGCTGAAGCTCGAACACAGTTCCTAAACAGATAGCCTTGCCATCTGTTTCCATCTTGTTTTCAACTTTCTGTTCTTTAACTTGCCTCGTTCGTAGTCATCCAATACTATAATCTTCTACCACCCTCGCAGCTTTGTACCATTAGTTTTTGTACTATTACTATTTGACCTGTAGCACTACTGCAGGCTTGCTAACTATCTCCGATTGATCGAACGACTAAAATCCCATCGAGCAAATAAGCCAGAGAGAAATGGGTCGAACGAGTGACTCCACATACGACTCTTATCTTCAGCTCGGGAAAAAAGTGGAGCCGAAGGCTAGAATTTTTTCAAAAAGGGATTCCGTAGGGATTCAATAAAAGGTATTCTATAAGCGGAATTCCATAAGTGGGATTCCAAGCCCTATATAGCTCCGATAAGGTGGCCTTACCATCGGTTCAGCCTTCCGTCCTATGACTAGCTTGTACTATAGTACCGTATCCTACAATCTTTTTCTCCCCTTCTACCCTTACTGATGATCTGAAGCACTACTGTAGGCTTGCTAACTGCTACATATTACCTCTACCCTAGGCCAAGTCTTAGAATGTCAAAGAACCATCCATAACCTGCTAGGAGACTGGAAACCAAGCATACACCACATAGCAGTACATTTCATACAACCTATACCATATATGGGATAGCACACCAGCCCAGGTGGATTGTTGTTCCAATGGTTAAGATGGGACCTAAGTCGGTATATACCGCCCATACTATTCTACTGCACTACAGAAGTCATTACCCCCGCCCACAATAGCTCTTCTCCTAGCATTACGTTCCACCTATACCAGCCATAGGATAACATGAAGCATTAGGTCGATTACTAGTACCAAGGGAAAAGTTGAACCAACAGGGATATAAAAAAAAACGTCCTATACTTCCTAACTAGACAACAATGGATTACCCCTACTCAACAATACTGCTTGGCCTATCATTACGCAATACATGTACCATCTGTGGGTCAGCACACCGTCCTAGGTGGATAATGGTGCTGCTACCGTTCTAAACTACCAGGCCTTATCCCTACCCACAATACTGGTTGTCCTAGCGATACGTACTATCTATACCAGTCAGGGGATAATTTGAAGCATTAGGTGGATTAATAGTACGAAGCTCTAACATGGGACCCATAGGGCGATGAGCGAACATCCCATACTGCCATACTAGGCGACCATGCATTACCACCACCCACCCTACAATACCTCCTGGCCCAGCATTACATACTCCATATATAAGTCATAGGGCAGTACAAAGCAATCGGCAGGTTGATACAACAAGGATTAAGGTGGGATCTATAACGCTCATACTAAACTGCAAATCCAAACCACCAAGGACTATTTCGCAATACCGCACGAGACGACGACCATGCATTACCCCAACCCACAATACTGGTTAACCTAGTATTACGTACTACCTATATCAGTCATAGGATAGTAAAAAGCAATCGGCAGGCTGACACAACGAGGATTAAGATGGGATCTACAATGATATATAACGCCCATACTATACTGCAAATCCAAACCACCAAGGACTATTTCGCAATACCGCACGAGACGATGACCATGCATTACCCCACCTGACAATACTGGTTAACCTACATTACGTGCTATCTATACCAGTTGTAGGATAATATGAAGGTTGATTAGTAGTACCAAGGGCTAATAGTATACCAAAAGGGGTATATACCACCCTTACTATATTACGATATCAGTCCAGTACGAGAACCCCGACACACCGTGACCCAAAAGATGTCATACCACATTGTATATTGTTCAACAACAGCAGTTAACCTTTGCTGACGTCATGGTGCGCATAATGACGTCACGACGTCCATAGCAACGTCAACCATTTCGCGGGAATCTTTTTTCTCGAAAAAACCCATCTTCACCATTAATTTCCATCACACCCCACACTATATATCCATAGCCCTGCGTGTACATATATCACTGCACATATCACAGCATACTATATATGCAGTACGTACATCACGTGCAGGATCTGGTCAGGTTGCAACCCAAAAAAGTCCGGTTCTTATCTGAATTTAACAATAGGAGCTTCCCCAAAAGTCCGGGTAATAGCGCACGATCGGGTACATGCTATACTACTAACCAATAATCGAATGGCTAATTAATTTGTAAAAACAGTCTTCTAATAAACTGTAAAAACAGTCTCGTAATAATCTGTAAAAACAGTCTCGTAATAAACTGTAAATACAGTTTACTAAACTGTAAATACAGTTTATTAATCTGTAAAAACAGTCTCGTAATAAACTGTAAAAACAGTCTCGTAATAATCTGTAAAAACAGTCTCGTAATAAACTGTAAATACAGTTTACTAAACTGTAAATACAGTTTATTAATTTGTAAAAACAGTCTCGTAATAAACTGTAAAAACAGTCTCGTAATAATCTGTAAAAACAGTCTAGTAATAAACTGTAAATACAGTTTACTAAACTGTAAATACAGTTTATTAATCTGTAAAAACAGTCTCGTAATAAACTGTAAAAACAGTCTCGTAATAATCTGTAAAAATAGTCTAGTAATAAACTGCAAATACAGTTTACTAAACTGTAAATACAGTTTATTAATCTGTAAAAACAGTCTCGTAATAAACTGTAAAAACAGTCTCGTAATAATCTGTAAAAACAGTCTCGTAATAAACTGTAAATACAGTTTACTAAACTGTAAATACAGTTTATTAATCTGTAAAAACAGTTTATTAAACTGTTTAAACAGTCTATTAAATGAAAATGTCCTGACCCTAATACGCTGCCGTACATTTCAAATGAAAATTTGTTCCCGTATATGTACACCTGCTCTGGCCAAGCCTGATAATGAACAGCTTGTCATTTGTAGATTGGGGCCCACAGCAGCCCACAGAGGTTTAAATTGGTGGTACCAGTTTAAGAACATTATGACCCCCCCCCCCCCCTAAAGACAGCTGTGCCTACTAAGTTTATAAGTTTATTTTGGATTTTAATGGGAGAGTGGGGGCGGGGTGGGTGTCTGAGAACGGTAGTAGAAAATTTGCACGTAGTGGGTGGGTGGGTGTAAAGTAAAAAGGAGCCGAATAAAAAATAAGACGTCACGTCTTGCAAATTTTTAGTGCCCTGCCCCCCACCCCCACCCCACCCCCTGTCTGAAACAAAGATATTTTGCCGGGAGTTGTTGGTCGGAAACGTCCCAACCTGACGCACGACTCGTATTCATTAGATTTTTCATCCGAACTGAACTTCCTCACTGAGACCTGCTGTCAGGGATGTTGAGACAGTGGTATGTGGTTCGGTGGGGAGGTAGGTGCCCCCTACATAAATAAATTTAAATAGTTAGAAATACAGTGGTCAAATAATTGTACAACTGAAAACCAACCAACTAGTGGCCAATACTATAAAACTTTTACAATTGTGTTATCTAGAATTGTATTTTCTAGTTATGACTTCAAATGCGTTAAAATGAACCATAGTATTTTCAAAGATCTGGTGATTTGCCAGTTGGCAAATTGCCATGTCTTTAAAATGCTAGTGATTCATTTAGTCAGTTATATTAATAGATACAATTCTAGAAAATACAATTGTAAAAGCTTTACAGTATTGGCTCCGGTGCCGGAAATTGGGCTCTGAGCAATGGTCCGAATAGACTTTCTAGAGGAATAATTGAATTCTAGTGAAAATTTTCCAACTGACACACGACTTTTGATCGAATTTTCCACTCCAATTAATAATCACTTTAAACTGGAGTAGAGTCCTTGCTTTAACACAGCCTATCATAAACAAGGACTTCACTCTGGTTTTAATTGGATGTTATTTTGATAAGCCATTCAACAAGGAATGTAACCCTTTGAATTGATACTAGTCGAGATCAACTGGGAGAGGTGAAAGCAGGCGCCTAGCCAGGATTCTATAATAGGAGGGGGTGCCCTAGCCAGTATTTTTTTTTTTTGGGGGGGAGATGATATTTGAAAGGCCGTTGTGAGGGAATTGCGGAGGTCCCCCACCCATAGTCTTACTAGGACGATCAGAGAAGTGGGAGGAGGAGCAACGACCAGAGAGTTCTAGTTCGGATTCGTCCTCACCCCACTTCCGAGAAAAGCTTGGAAAACTGAGTGCTGTAAGAGTGAATCTGAGGCATTTGTAAGACTCTATGCTATGTTGTGTGAAAGTTGTATTTGGCCAATGTTTTTTTTTTTTTGGGGGGGGGGGGAGTGAAAGCGTAAATTGTGGGGGGGGGGGCAAAATCCCCCCCGTCGCGACGGGGGAACCACTCCTCCAAACTGGGTATGAAATAGGTGTGTAGTGTTCCAAAATGTGCAGTGATAAACCCGATATGTTCAATGATCGTGTTAAAACAAATATTTGTGCTAGTCGTTATTGTCATTTGTAATATTTAGTCGAGGTTAGGAGAGGTGTCTCTGGTGGAAGTGGACAATTTGGACCTTATATGCAATCAGCTTTACATAAATTAATCCAACGGCGAGTCTAAAGTGTACTAAACTCACTGTGCTATTTTCATGTTTATTTTTGACAAATCTTTGTATTGGGTTGGGTGTAGGCGGGGGGGGGGGGGGGGGGGGGGGACTCCCAGATCTAACCCACCCACCTCGGTGTTCTACGTGAAATAACACATTATTCAACTTCAGTAGGATTCCTGGCAGTGATAGTTTGTTTTTTTTTCTTATTTTATACCACAGGTGAAATGTCCGTAAGTAGTATGTCTCGCACGTTTGAGGTACAGGTTGGGGGACCTCGGTGGGGGACCTCGGAAGTGACGTCATGTCACGTGACCCAGTGGCACCATGTTGTGTTGTCATGGTAACCCGCGTGAGCGGCCATGTTGTGACGTCATCTCCATAGTGATACGTGGTGTGAGTGCGCATGCGCAGCGCGTGTTGTTAGGGTGATACGTGTTTCCGTCGTCCATTTTGTATACTAGAGGTCGCCATCTTTGTTTCTATGGTAGCACATGATTGATATGTTATCCCATTTTTCTGCAATAAGACGGGGTATGTTCGGAGGGTATGTTCGAATGTAGAAGAGTAAATCTAAACCAGGCCATAGGTATCCTCAAATACTGAAATGAGGCTAAGAGTCGTAGTAAATTATCCCTCATTGACGGATTTTTAATGGTCCTCATAACCTCAAAATTCAATGAGGCTATGAGGGATAATAAATGAGGCCTCATTGAGGGCTTTTACATAGCCCGCATGGCCTCATACGACAAAAATGGACTCTCCTAAAGGTATCTTCGATAGGTATCCTCGAATAATACAATACCAGGCCATAGGTATCCTCAAATACTGAAATGAGGCTAAGACTCGTAGTAAATTATACCTCATTGAGGGATTTTTAATGGTCCTCAAAACCTCAAAATTCAATGAGGCTATGAGGGATAATAAATGAGGACTCATTGAGGGCTTTTACATAGCCCTCATGGCCTCATACGACAAAAAGGGGATTCCATAACCACGGGTGTTTCCCAAAAAGGGGATTCCATGGGATATGGCCATTGGATATAGAGGTGATGAGAATCGGATACGACTTCGTTGTAATAAGGGGAGATAACTCTGCATACAGATTATGGGAAATCAAGCAATCTGATTGGTTATAAATGATCTACATATATGAAACAACAAGAGTACTTGGAATAGGGTTAGAACTAACAAGAATAGACCAGAAATTGCTAAATATAGTAATAATAAGGTAAACTGTTCCAACTAATAGGCTCTTCTACGCTACTGGAGTATACTCCACAACAAAGGAACATGGCCAGATAGACGAAAACTATTACATATATAGATAGAAGCAGAGAATTCTGAAAGAATTCGAAATAGTAAAAGTTGGGTGGATTTTGGTGATTTGGAGGGATTGTCGGGTTGTTTATGGTAATTAGATTTACTCTTCTACAATAGAACATACTCTCCGAACATACCCCGTCTTATTGCAGAAAAATGGGATAACATATCAATCACGTGCTACCATAGAAACAAAGATGGCGGCCTCCAGTATACAAAATGGACGACGGAAACATGTATCACCCTAACCACACGCGCTGCGCATGCGCACTCACACCACGTATCACTATGGAGATGACGTCACAACATGGCCGCTCACGCGGGTTACCATGACAACACAACATGACGCCACTGGGTCACGTGACATGACGTCACTTCCGAGGTCCCCCACCGAGGTCCCCCAACCTGTACCTCAAACGTGCGAGACATACTACTTCCGTATATTCCATTGGGAAATAGGCCATAGTCTTTTGGGGACCCTGGGCCCGCAAGGCGAAATTATCTTGCTATAACACACTACTTGGCGCATCGAGAAATGCTTCAGATGCGAGGATTTTGCATCTTTTCGGTCCTGAAAATCAAAATTTTCCTCCCTAGGGCCAACCCTTGGTCAGAATCCTGGGCTCGACACCACTGCAGAGGCGACTGGCCATATAGTCCACCGTGACAATTCCCGGTGGGCCCCCATTGGGTGGCTCCTGGGGTCCCCAAAATTGATGCACCCCAACACCTGTTGGTGCCTGAAAATTTGTGAAAACACCCAGCAGACGAAATGGTATACTGAAATGTTCTCTATGCGGAGTGCCAATAGCAGTTCACATAAAGAACATTTCGATTTACCAACAGTCTCGTCTATCACTGATCGCTCAGATGCAAGGAAACACTGTTCTTTTAATTTGAAAACTCAAACAAAATTTTCTTTTATTATGCATCCTCCCCTTCCTGTTCTTATCATTCTTGCAGAATGAAACTTTTCTCAGGGTCCGGGCTCCGGCTTGGTTCATTTCCAGGTAACTTTTCTTGGCCAGTCCGCCACTAAACCATTGAAATTCTTTCGATATACCACAGAACGCATCGATAACTACCTCAGATGCGAAGATTTTGCCTCTTTTCAGATCTGAAAATTAGCATTTCCTTCCACAGCAACAGTCATATTCTTCCATTAGGCCAAACAAAATTAAATAATTGATTCTCAGGCATTTTTTTAAACGAATGGGATAGGGCGATTTTTATTTTTTATTTTTATTCCTGATGGAATGGACGCTGATGCCTAAAATCCAGTGGTGAGAGCCTAACAATAAATACTAGAGCTTCCATGTTGATTTCGCTGACAGTTTGGGGATTTTTTGTAACAGCGATCACACAACACAAAATCAATATAGAACAACTAAAATGAAGATAAAAAATAATAAGGAGTTTTTTAACTGACTGAGTGCTAAAAGACACAATCAGGCCTTTCAAAATATTGAGGGTACCAGTGCAAAAGTAACATTTTCTTTACCCATGTTTCGTATTCAGTTAAACGTAAATAATAGTTTGTTTATATAAATTTGTTCTATTACAAATTATCGGAGAGTGCCTGTGGGCACTCTCCAATAATTTGTAACAGAACAATTTTTGATGAACAAATTCACACCGCCAAAAATAATCTAGTCCTCCACCAGTTAAATAAATATTTATTTTGTTTCCATATGAGAATCGTGTCGCATTGCGCGAAGAGAATAACAATACTGTATCAATGAATACGACATAATGCCTCAAATCGCGATGTGATATCACTAAACTCACATGGTAGTTTTGTTCGTTTTGAATTTTGCCTCGAAATTAAAAATGAAGAACGCGGGCCGAAAAAACGAATGCGCCGGTGCCTGCGAATCAAAATATTAATTTTCTTTAGCCTTATATTACACTTCTTGGGGCATCGACAATTTCCACAGATGTCAGCATTTTGCATCGGGAAATCCAAAATTTTCACACATGGGATCGAACTGTGGTCGGCCTCTGACAGCGACAATTGTCTAAGGTGTAAGGATTGGGCCTCTTTTCGATCCTGAAAATTAAAAAGTCGAGTATTTTCCCGAGTCAGCGGATTAGGTTATCATCGGTGTCCATCGAGCCCAGGATTCTGACCAAGGGTTGGCCCTAGGGAGGAAAATTTTGATTTTCAGGACCAAAAAGATGCAAAATCCTCGCATCTGAAGCATTTCTCGATGCGCCAAGTAGTGTGTTATAGCAAGATAATTTCGCCTTGCGGGCCCAGGGTCCCCAAAAGACTATAGCCTATTTCCCAATGGAATATACGGAAGTAGTATGTCTCGCACGTTTGAGGTACAGGTTGGGGGACCTCGGTGGGGGACCTCGGAAGTGACGTCATGTCACGTGACCCAGTGGCGTCATCGGTGTCCACGCACGAACACTAGGTTCTTTCGTATTTTCGTATTGTGTATTTTCTACACAACGTTCACAAATGGGGCAAAATTGGTTGAAAATAAGAATTCAGTATTTTCGATCGAAGATTAACAGGTTATTTTTAATGATTATCGGTGATAGTCTGGATAACTTCATCGCGTGTCTTGGATGCAGTGTAGTCACGAAGATGACCGATTGTGGGATGTAAACCTGATTTGTTCCGAATGTGAAGGCTAAAGCTTTCCATGGGTGTCATGAAATATTCATAAAACAAGAGACCCCAGGGGGTCTGAGGGCGCTCACCTGACATGGTAGCCTAAATATCAACCCAGACAATTGATTTCAACAAGTTGCATCTGCTCCTCCTAAGAAAATCTTGTACCAAATATCCTAAGATTCTGACTAGTGGATCTAAAAAAAAAAGATTTTTTAAAGAATATTCCTCATATTGAACTAAGTTATAATTCGGGCTCCCACATGGAGCCCATATATGAACCCAGGGACTTGGCTTTAACAAACTTGAATCTCACCCCCCCCCCCCCCCCCCCCCTAAGGATGTTGCACACAAAATATCAAAACATTCCGACTGCTGGATCTGAAGAAGAAGATTTTTAAAGAAAATTCCTCATTTTGAACTAAGTTACAATTCGAGCTCCCACTGAGAGCCCAAATGTGGATCTAGGGACATGGCTTGAACAAACTTGAATCCTACCACCCCTCCCCCCACACCCCCCACCCCCACCCCAAGGATGCTGCATAAAAAATATCAAAATCTTTCATCTGCTGGATCTGAAGAAGAATTTTAAACAAAATTCCTCATTTTGAACTAAGTTGTCATTCGGGCTCCCATAGTGAGCCCAAATATGAACCAAGGGACTTGGCTTGAAAAACTTGAATCTCACCCCCGCCCCCTCCCCCTAAGGTTGCTGCATGCCAAATATCAAAACATTCCGATTGCTGAAGCTGAAGAAGAAGATTTTTAAAGAAAAAGTCCTCATATTGACCAAGTTATAATTCGAGCTCAAATATGGACCCAGGGACTTGGCTTTAACAAACTTGAATACCCCCCCCCCCTCCTCCTAAGGATGGTACACACCACATATCAAAACATTCCGACTGCTGGATCTGAAGAAGAAGATTTTTTTTAGAAAATTCCTCATTTCGAACTAAGTTACAATTCAAGCTCCCATAGTGAGCCCAAATATGGACATAGGGACATGGCTTGAACAAACTTGAATCTCACCCCCCTAAGGATGCTGCATACCAAATATCAAAACATTCAGACTGCTGGATCTGAAGAAGAAGATTTTTAAAGAAAATTCCTCATTTTGAACTAAGTTATCATTCGGGCTCCCACAGTGAGCCCAAATATGGACCTAGGGACATGGCTTGAACAAACTTGAATCTCACACCCCCCTAAGGATGCTGCATACCAAATATCAAAACATTCCGACTGCTGGATCTGAAGAAGATTTTTAAAGAAAATTCCTCATTTTGAACTTAGTTATAATTCGGGATACCACAGTGAGCCCAAATATGAACCCAGGGGGCCGATTTGAACAAACTTGAATCAGATCCACTCCATAATGTTGCATACCAAATATCAAAAGATTCTGCCTGCTGGATTTGGAAAAGAAGATTTTTTAAGAACTTTGCCTGAAATGCACTAAGTTCGAATTCGGGCTTCTATATTGAGCCCAAATATGAATCCAGGAGGCCGATTTGAACAAACTTGAATCAGATCCACCCCACAATGTTGCATACCAAATATCAAAAGATTCTGCCTGCTGGATCTGGAGAAGAAGATTTTTAAAGAAAAAAGGTGCCTGAAATGCACTAAGTTCGAATTCGAGCTTCTATGGTGAGCCCAAATATGAATCCAGGGGGCCGATTTGAACAAACTTGAATTAAATCCACCCCACAATGTTGCATACCAAATATCAAAAGATTCTGCCTGCTGGATTTGGAGAAGAGGAGTTTTTAAGAAATTTGCCTGAAATGCACTAAGTTCGAATTCGAGCTTCTATACTGAGCCCAAATATGAATCCAGGGGGCCGATTTGAACAAACTTGTATCAGATCCACCCCACAATGTTGCATACCGAATATCAAAAGATTCTGCCTGCTGGATCTGGAGAAGAAGATTTTTTAAGAAATTTGCCTGAAATGCACTAAGTTCGAAATCGGACTCCTATACGGAGCCCAAATATGAACCCAGGGGGCCGATTTTAACAAACTTGAATCAGATCCACCCTACAATGTTGCATACCAAATATCAAAAGATTCTACAAGCTGGATCTGGAGAAGAAGATTTTTTAATGTTTTTCCCATTGCCTACAGTGTTAAAAAGTGCTGACTCGGCACTTTTTCAAAGTCCCGAAACTGTACCCTATGATAAAACCGATGGCAATTGTTTTTACCAATCCTTTCTGTTGGTCCTAAGGAAGCTTTACACCAAATAAAAATTCTCGGTGCCGTGCAATTTTCAAGATATGGGTGTTTTAATTTTTTTCTATTTTTAGCTTCTGCGGTTCCCACTGGGCTGCAGGAAAAATTTTTTTGGTATAAATCAAATACTTATAAACCAATAATACCTCATATTAAATTTGGTTCAAATTGGCCTCTGGGTTCAGAAAATAGAAATTTTGGGCGGGACAAAAATTCTTGCCCCTCTCAGAACAAGGGTAAATATTGCCCGTCAAACTTCTCTTGAACAAAGTTGAGTCTACACCTCAAATGGAAGCTGCATACCAAATATCAAGTCTCTGTTGTGACTGGTTCATGAGAAGAAGACTTTTTTAAATTTTGTGCATTTTGGCCCTACCCCACTCCACAATATGAGCAGAAATCTAATTTGAAGAAAAACCCCAATGCCACTATATAACCGCTACACATGTGAATTTTCATTGAACTGCAGCCAGTGGCTTGGGAGAAAATGACCCAAACACCACCTTCACGCAGGTCGACGGACGACGGACGACAGACGACGGACGGACGGACGACGGTCGAAGAGTGATCAGAAAAGCCCACCCTGACTTTCAGTCAGGTGAGCTAAAAAGTTGAACAGGTTCTCGGAAGTGTTTGCTGGCTGGAAGAAGGTGTGGTCTCAGTTCATTACACAATTTTGCGAATGAAGACACCGCCGCCTTACCCAACACTTTTCTCTGTAGCAGGGTTCCTGTTAGCAGGCTCAAAGATAATGCGACAGGAAACAGTTTCTACCTGAACACTTTGTCCTTATCATCATGAAAGCAAAACTGCTTAAAATACTTCCAAGTGTTTATGATACGCCTGGACGTGGATCAAAAATAAATGCAATCGGGAATAAAATTTACCTCCCGTGTAAAATTTACCTCTGGGGTAATTCTTCCTCATGTAAACTAAACTAGACCCTAACCCAAGAGAAATAACCTTACTGGAAAAAAATGGAAGTGTCTATCCACCCCTCACCCCCATCACCTCCGCGACTATCCTGTTGGGGTATACTTTCATTATATAGTGAAACTGATTCCCCATATCAGGTTTTACACATCAATATTTTCTCAGCCATTCATTTTTCAGCCTGATCTTTATAAATACGACAAGATAAAAAATATATTACCTGTTGTTTTGCCTGCTGCGTACAGTGATAAAACTGCTTGCATTGCTACGTACATGGCCGGGCAATCGAATGTTTCAAACAATATTTGCGCCATCTTTTCTCTATTGGCCTTGGGATTGAGTGGCGCTTCCGTAAGCATCACAGGGTGTTTACCAAGAGGAACACGTAATTGATCGCAGTGTAGGTGAAACCATACTGTTTGCATGTCTTCCCAGTCAGTGACGACACCATGTTCTATAGGATAGTTTAAAGCTAATACTGCTCGATGTTTTTGGGCCTCGTCTCCAACAAATGTATTCTTTTGGCCCATACAACAATACTGATTCTGAAATATAGCAAAATAGTTATTTCGTTAACAGGGTCTTACGAAGCTTCGAAAGTCGATTGAATTCAAAATCGCCCCGACGATTCGATTCGTGACGCACGTTCCGGGAATTCTCGAATTGTTGAGATTGTCTCACAGTCCCCTGGAACTCTTTTTCTATCATCAGGTCTCCTGTACAGGAGACCTGATGATAGAAGACGAGTTCAAGGATGCTCCGTTTCCGAAATTACTTCGATTCCGTTCCGGAATACTCCTCCTTTTAAATCGACTTATCCAAACAGAAGAGTCTTCGTTGAAACTCTTGAATTTATTTATTTATTTATTTATTTATTTATTTATTTATTTATTTATTTATTTTACTGGGGTTTAACGATACTTTCGACAGCCAGGGTCATGTATGTCGGACTGTTTTACGAGTGGAGGAAGCCGGAGTACCTGGAGAGAACCACCTAGCAACGGCGAGCAGCTGTCAGACTCGGGATAGAGTGCCTTCCCCAAGGACACAAGGCAGTTACCCCTGGTGGGGATCGAGCCGTGCATCTTTCGGTTTGAAGTTCAATCCCATAACCACTGAGCCACCCCAATCCCGAAGCTCTTGAATACAATATTTGAGGGGAGACTGGCAATATTTTCGGTTTTAAGAAGGGGAAGTATTTATACATTGATGATTCTATATGATATTCGATTCGATTCGACATCCTCTGCTCAATTCAATTCGATCGGAAATTTGAAACTCGTAGGGTCCGATTGGTTAGTTCATCACTCAGAACACTTCTCAAGAAAACAGGTGTTCTTGAAATAAATAAGTGGGTTTTTTCCTAATATCCTAATCCAAGGAATGCCCCGACGGTTTTCACAAATGAGTCATTCAAAATTTATTTTCGGCAGTTTCTTTCTGTCAGGCAATAGCTTTTGGTCTTCTATATCTATGAAATAAAGTTGTGGCTATGTATGTATGTATTCGTGTGTGTTTGTATGTATGCCCCGGATATAAACTCGAGAAGTGGTCATCCGTTCGTGTTCAAATTTGCCCCCCCCCCCCCCACTCACCCCCACCCCACCCCCACCCCACTCCTTAGGGATAACCTGACCAGTAAATCAGCTTCGGGTGGGACCCGTTCGCGTCTGACGTTGCGTTAACCCCTCAAACACCACGGGTTGCACTCCTACATTTTCATCGAGCTAATAATGGCCATCTGTCGCGTTCAAATTTGGCATCAAAGGATAATTTTATAGGCCATTCTCCTCGGATGGATCCCGATCGCATCAGACTTCGCTTTAAACCTTCAACCACAACAACGACTTGGACGTATTCAGACATTTTGAGAGAAACGAGCTCAAATATGGTATCTGGGGATAATCTGAAAAGGAAATTGACCTCAGATAGGTTCCTAACTCACTCGACGCAGTGCTAACCCAACAACCATCTTTTATCGGGAGTAGCATGGGCAAGGTGAATTTTAAGTGCATCGGCGCATTAACCATTCATCATTAATCCGCCATCCAGTGCTACATAAGGATTGTGGTTATCCTTCACAATAAAATTTGGCACCTAGGGGTAATTTGATCAGGAAATTTACCTTAGATAAGTCTCAAACGCGTCCGACATCGCGTTAACCCGGTTAACAACGGGTGGAAAGGATTAAAATCCGCGGCGGACCGATCAAACTAATAATCTTTCACTTCAAACGCAAGTGTTGAGAATTAGCGCTTTTCGAGAGAGAGAGAGAGAGAGAGAGAGAGAGAGAGAGAGAGAGAGAGAGATGGTGAAGAAACAGGCTGCAAGGGCTCGAATCAGCCCTGGTGACACTGACAGGGTTAACTAGAGGTGTGACTGTCCTAGATTGGCCTGTCCATACCCCGACCCCCGCCATGATTATTCTAAGATGAAAAGGGACATAACTCTGGCAAAAAAAGTCCGATCGAAACTATAATCGCAGGTGCACAGGCTCCCAAGGTGGTGAACATTCGTACCAAGTTTCGAGCAGACTGGTCCACAAACCTCTGAGAAAAGCTCCGGACAAAATTATGTCTTGGGACGGACGGACAAGATGATTCCAGTATATCTCCCAACTCGTTGCGGGGGAGGGGGGGGGGGGTATAATAAAGGTTTAACAATTAGGTTTGGGCTTTCTGAAGTGCAGGTATCACAATTCGGGATCACGGAGAACCTGGATGAACAGAAAACATGTAGAATATTGTAATTATTTGTATTCCGCGGTGTGGGGGCTCTCTGGAACAGTGGTTACAGCATTGAACTTCAAACTGAAAGGTTCACGGTTCAATTCCGACCAGCGATTACTGCGTTGTGTCCTTTGTCAAGGCAGCTAATCCCGATTATCCACGTGTGGTGCAAAGTGGCGCTATGTACTAAGGCGTACTGTACGCCAATGATGGTCTTGCCTTCAACCAATACTAATCCTGCTCGGGCGGAGTTAGTACATTGGTGAGTTTGACAGTTGCTCGGTGGTTCTTTCCGGGTACTCCGGATTCCTCCAATAGTACAACTGTCAGACACGAGGTGATCTTGGCTGCCCAAAGTGTCGTTAACTGGTAGAGTGCTGGAAGCCCTATTTTGGGCTTCACTAAAAGTGACAGGCAATAACTGTCTGTGGCTACATTCTGCCTGAGGAAGCCTTTATTGTCCCTGATATGGATCAGATTTTTTATACAATACCTTGCTCTCTGACATTTAATTGGATAGTGCCTATAAGGCACTATCCAATTAAATGTAATAGAGCAGTATATGATGAGCTTTGATTTGTTGTCAGAAAAAACTCAGCACTTTACCAGTTAAATGCCAATGCATAAATAAATAAATTCCGCGGGGTAGAATTCAACTATACATCATTTTCTCGAATCGCTTTACATATCGTACGTTGTTAAAGACTGCTTGTTTACCCAATTTTTGTGGAGTTGGCGCACAGACTATCGCTGATGTAATGTGATGACCCTTCGCTCAGAAAGCTACAAATGTATCCTTTCGTGTTCCTGTTATATATATTCCAATCAATGGACATTGAATGTACCCTGAAACCATCAAGGTATTAATGGAACAACGCGGCGTAATCCTAAAAATACAGATTTATTTGCGTTGATTCAAAGCAAATAAATATTTATAGTACTTCAATCTGATGGAATATTTCAATTGGTCGGAAAGGCGAACCTTTTAAATTGCACATTTGAAACCCCTTTTCACTGTTATTCCGATTTTTTCCCCAAGCTTCAGCGATCTTGACCTCAGCTTTAACAGCAGAGACCCTGCCTCCTCCTCCTTCCACTGTGCCATCAAGGTTCTCTTCAAAACCTGGCTTCTCTTTATCAAGCAGGCGACCCAAAGACCTCTCTGCTTTTGCCCGCCTCTCGCCAAATTCGGTTGCAATTCTCCGCGACTCTTTTTCTGACGATTTCTTTTACCCTGTGTTGTCCCCAATTCCTCCCTCACTTGTTCAATCCACCCCGCTTTGGTGTTAGAATTCCAAATATTCCGGAACATTGTATTGTATTGTATCATTGGGATATCGAAAAAACGAACCGAACAAATCATTGAATTTAAAATTTCAATACCCCCTCTCTAACGGCTGTCGGGGTGATTTATCACATAATTAAGATAACAGAGTTTCATTAAGTCTATCTCGTCCTTGATCCTCACCCATTCAAGCTCCTGTCTGATTGTTTCTAGTGCTGCAGCATTACTCGACCCTGTTATCCTTCGACCTGCATCGTTCTGCAGAGTTTCTAAGCTCTTTACGGCCGTTTGGTTTAGAGGTATCATTTCTGTACCATGTGTTGTACTTGGTACACCCTCTATTTCCCAGATGGTCTTCTCCATGACCTCACTAAAGCTCTTCCTTCCTAAAAGTTTCATTTGCCTAATCATCCCCCACCTTTACAGTTCGTTTATTCTTGTGATTTCGGTGGATGTTTATATTGACCCCCAAATACTCATGGTCACCTGCCCTCCTGTACGGGAGACCTGGTCCCATAATAACAGAGTTCAAGGAGGATCCGCTCCCGATACTCCTTTGAATTTGTTCTGGAATATACCACTTTTTGTCTTTGATTGACTTGCCCAAACCGACGAGTCGCTTATGAATACACTCGAGTAGAAGTTGGCAAAATTTGCGGTTGTAAGCAACGTTCACGCACCAAAATGTTTCAACCAAAAATAATGTTGATAGGTCGTTGTTTATTATTTTAGTGTGTCGTTTTAGATAAAATCGCTGTCTGGCGAAACAGGCGAGAGAGAATTCACGTCTGTCAAATAATGTGTAGGTAACAGTCATAATCATAGCTCTTTGGCATTACTCAACTGAATTAACAGTTTATCCATTTAATCTGATTTTTATCAAAACATTTCTTTGTTTACATTTCTTTGTTATTTAATCTTTGTTATCTTGCTTAATCTTTTTATAATTCTTCTAGAATATAATAAATTATTTGCTACTAGTTTATTTGAAGTGAATAAACAGTAAGTAAATAATAATCTTAAAATTGTTTTTTATAAATGTTAATAATATCCTTTACTTTATTTATTTATTTATTTATTTATTTATTAGTTTTAGTGTTTTATCTATCTTTTCATTATTCATTGAGTTTCTTCACAACTAAAATACTTAAAAGAGACAGATAATACAGAAATTAAAATATCGTACTTTTGAGAGCAATAACGCGTCATCAGCAATACTTTGAGAGCAACAAGGCGCCTAAAGCATTGCAGATGGCGCCTTGTTGCACTCAGAGGCGATACATGGTTAATTTGTTCTCGAGTCACTCGTCATAAGACGGAATCCCACTTATGGAATCCCTTTTTTGGAATCCCATTTGTGGAATCCCTTTTTTGAAAACGCCTGTGGCTATGGAATCCCTTTTTCTGAAATGAGCCGTAGAGCAGTATGTGCGAGTCACTCGAACGAGCAATTGCTCGTTAGCTCATTTGCTCGATGGGATTCGAGTCGTTCGAGCAATATGTGCGAGTCACTCGATCGTGCAAATGCTCTAAAGCTCATTTGCTCGATCTGCTTCGAGTCGTTCGAGCAATGACTTACTAGTAACTGATCGATAGCTTATTGGCTTTGGGAATGATATGGGGGTTTTGTTGTACACAAGGGAGATAACTCTGCATACAGATTATGGGAAATCAAGCACTGGTGATTATAAGACTTGGACGAGAGAACCAGAGATAGTTTGGACTATATAGACTGTTAGTGACAGAGAAACATATGCAATAGGTATTAAAAATGGGATTCTGGGAAAATCAGGTCCTGTGCTTCTATTCAATAGAACATACCCCCAGGAGATACCTCGGTGCTATAGCATTACGTGTTATTTTTATACGCCCAAAATGGAGCCTCACATGTCCGTTTGGGTGGTTTGGTGTAGATTTTGGTGGTTTGTAAGCGTGGTCGGGTCTATTTGGGTAATTAGATATACCCTAGTTCAATCGAACGCACCCCTTGTACCCCCTTGGTACTATAGCACTACGTGCTACACCGATAAAATGGGGACATAAAGTCGTTTTTTTGGTGACTTGGAGGGATTGTCGGGTTTATTTGGGTAATTAAACGAGGATTCTGGGAGATTCTAAGCCAGAAAATTACTCCTATTCAATCGAACACACCCCGGTACTATAGCACTACGTGCTACACCGATAAAATGGGGAATCCGTAGTAAATAAAATCAATTTCGGTGATTTGGGGGGATTGTCGGGTTGTTTGTGGTGATTCTACGAATCGGGAAATTACTCCTGTTTAAATCGAACACACCCTCCGAACATACCCCTGTCTTGTTAGAAGGTTTGGGGTCACATAGCAACCACGTGGTACCATAGAAACCAAGATGGCGGGCTCCAGTATACAAAATGGACGGCGGAAACACGTATCACCCAAACAACACGCGCTGCGCATGCGCACTCACACAACGTATCACTATGGACATGACGTCACAAGATGGCCGCTCACGCGGATTACCATGACAACCAACCAAACATGGCGCCACCAGGTCACGTGACATGACGACACTTCCGGGGTCCTGCCAATGCGGGACTATCCATCGCTCTCCTACTACTTCCATCCAACTACTAACCGCGCTCGACGATCCTTAACTTTGGTGATCTGACGAGAACCGGTTACCGCGACGCCACCGCCACCCCCCCCCCCCCCCCACCCCCAAAGAAGGTGTAAGATACACCTTGATGAGTCGTGAGAGTTAATTTGAGATTTGATTCAATTCGACATCCTCCGCATGATTAGATTCGAAATTCAATTCGACCCGAAATTTGAAATTCGCAGCTATTTATATTTTGAGTTTTCATTTTTTGACTCAACGTATGGGGGGGGGGGGGGGGGGGGTCATGAGCAATGCTTTTAAGCAAAAATGAAAATATTTAGTTGTTGAAATATTGATTTGTTTGCAAGTGTCACTTCTTTCCGTATTGGAAAAGGGGTTAACCCTTTACCTAACATGAAAAGCAGACGACATTTGCAAACAAAATTCTTGAATAACTACTTTTTTTCATTTATTGTCTCAAAAACATAGGTTATGACCCCTTGTTGAAACGAGCTCTCGTTGCAGCGAAGGGTCATAACCTATGTTTTTAAGATGAAAAATGAAAAAAATAATGAAATTTAATTGGCGATTTTTGAGAAAAGCGCTGGCCCGTTTTGGTCGTTACGTTGGGTAAAGGGTTAAAAGAGATGACAGTGTGACAAAGTCTATACTGATTCAGGTATTTGTAGCATAAATGGGGAAAAGTAACGGGGAAGCTGTCCGTTCGACTGCGCAGTGGCCTAATCCGCCTTTGAAATTGTAGTTTAAATGCAAGCTGTACCAACATTTTTTAAAAAAATATAGCATTTTAAGGTTTATTCCATGTAGACCAATTCCACTTAGACCAATTCCAGGTAGACCAATTCCAGGTAGACCAATTCCATTTAGACCAATTCCAGGTAGACCAACCCCCCCCCCCCCCCCCCCCACCCACCCATTGAAAAAATACAAAATAATATCTGAAAAAAATGACAATAGAAAAATTCCAAGTAGACCAACTCTGAATTACTCTTTATATCAAATTGGTCTACCTGGAATTGGTCTACTTGGAATTAATCTAAATTAATTTAAACTGAGTTGGTCTACCTGGAATTGGTCTAAGTGGGATTGGTCTACATGGAAGACACCCAGAGGTTGCATCTATGAGAATTTCAGCACCCAGGCTAACTACGCGAATTGAGATTGGGTACCCTTTTCTGCGACGAATATCTCAAATTGATCAATATGCTGTCAGACGTCCAATAAACTTTTTTTCTGAATCAGGAGATGTCCCTCTATCAGAAACCACCGAGAAAAAACTTTGGACGCTACTTTGAGGTTGGGCAGAAAGTTGGTATTGGCGGCTGGACTATACGTGTATTAGTCTGTTTTGACGAACCAACATTGATCTGCTCACAAAGGCGGACAGAAAATTTAGATCGGATCGCGACTGGATAGCGATCAGGTCGAAATTATCTTTCCGCTTTTCCGACCGCAGCAGAATCTCCCCCCTCGGAAAGAAATGGGAGAAGTTGAACCCGAGATGCTTTTTTCGTGTGTTTTGCTTGATTCGGTCTTGATTTCGCAAAATTTTGTTTATGAAATCTCAACCCAATGGTGTATAAGTGTATCGCGAACCGAACACGATCTGATTGAGAAAAACACCACTTTTATGATCACAGTACTACACCTCCAGTAAACATATAATGATTTAACCCTTTACCCAATGTAACCTACAAAACCGGCCAGCGGTATTCAGAAAAATCGCCAATTAATTTTCATTATTTTTTTTATTTTTTGACTCAAAAACCTAGGTTATGACCCCTCTTTGGAACGAGCTCGTCGAGCTCGTTCCAATGAGGGGTCATAACCTATGTTTTTGAGACAAAAAAAGAAAAAAATTAGTTATTCAAGAATTTTATTTCCAAGTGTCGTCTGCTTTTTGTGTTAGGTAAAGGGTTAAACGGACCAGGGGCCAATACTATAAACCTTTACAATTGTATCTTCGAGAATTGTGTTTTCTAGTTATTACTTCAAATGGGTTAAAATGAACCATTAGCATTTTCAAAGATCTTTTAAAATGCTAATAATTCATTTATTCAGTTATATAAAGAGGTTGAAATACAATTCTAAAAAGTTTTATAGTATTGGCTCCAGGTTTGTGCTTTACCAACAAATTTAATCGTTCTTCTTCTTCCATGTTGTCATAAATAATTAGTAATCAACCTTTCTCTACAAAAAATCGATATATGCTGTTTTTCCCCGATATACACTGATTTGCTGTAATTTTTGCGAGACCGAAGTTATCCGCATCTGCTCATTCAGTTAAAATATATATTTGGGCCAATAATTATTGACTGTGGCAACAGAGATAAAAACTTATCTCAATCTTAAAATATGTCATCCAAATATAAACATTTTTTGGTGATAATAATTGCTGATTCGAAATGACATAATTTATAATTTACAAACCTCAAATCTCTGCCTGCCGACGATGGTTTGAACTGAGGCAGAAGGGGTTTCGTCACCCGCGAATCCAGCTTTGCAAAAACCGGAACCATTATCAATAACAATAGCAGGAATGTCGTCGGTAAAATGATACGACATTCTGCAAATACGGTCCTCACCTCGGATCAAAACACCCAACTCGCTTTATATTACAAGTTGTGCGCGTAACTTAGTTTCAAATCGCTGTGCTTCGTCAATCTAATGTATACATTATAGATTTTTACAGGGACATTCAAATCTGTCATCGGTACAATTAAGCTAATTCTATTTTTAGATATTGTGCTCGTTAAATCATGACACGAACGTTGTTTTACAGGTTACGTTCCGGCATCTTTTGTAATGGACAAAATATCATTTGGATTTTTTCAGCCCCATGAAGCTAGAGCCGTGTCAAAACGTGTAATCCGGTTAAGGAAGGTTCACGAAATGAATGCTTTGCCGGTTAGATCTGGTGTAAACCGGCCGAAAACTGCATGATATGCTCAGAAAGGCGAAAGAATCGAGTGTAAGGGAAATGATAGTCAGCGAGCATTTATTAAGGCGGCCATTCGGTTTTTCTTTTTCCGGAATATAGCTTTTCCCGCGAAATCCAAACAAAGAACGGTGGTGTCACATTAACTCCAGCGATAAAAACATTTCGCCACGACAGTTGTCACATCGATAGAAATGTTTATATCTTGATTGACCGTGCTCTAAGAGCTCACTCAATCGACATATAAATTACTAACTTCCGATGAATTTCTCTTAACTGAAGAATATGAATAATGTGTTCGTGGCACGGGTTGCGAGTAACATAAGTAATAAAATTAATAAAATGAATAAAAATGACTAGCAAATAAAATAAATCAAGTTAATAAAATATTTACAAAGTGGCCCGACCTGCATATAAAATACTTTCTTTTCTTTTGTCCGTTTAATTCTGTTTCCTCGACATTTATTATTTTTTCTAACTATACATTTCAACGAGGTCGCGAAGTAGTTAATGACAGCGCAATGAACGAGCTCAAAACAGGGGCGGCGGAAGCTCGATAAAAGTGGAGGGGCACAAATTTGGTTCGACCCAATGTGAGAACGGTTACAATCGTGTATCGGTAAATGTACCACGACTCTCTATAGTATCTCGTTTAGATGAATATGCCGCTGTGTGGTCATTGTCCTGTCCGTTTCTTCTACTTCAACCATCTTCCAACCCGAAGGCCAGCCTTCGGGCTGGAAGATGGTTGAAGTAGAAGAAACGGACAAAAGCGACCGAAAATGGGGTTCTTTGGCTAAATATTGTTTGGATTTGCAAATAATGTTACAGGAATGCCTGTATATATTGACACGTTTGCATGCGCCCATTTTAACACATTGTGTAACTGCGAAACATATCTGTGGAAAAAAAAGGTGGAGGGGCACGTGCCCCCTGTGCCCCCCCCCCCCCGGCTCCGCCACCTCTGGCTCAAAATATGGGCTAAAGTACACACAGAGCTTCTAGCCGCGAGCTGATAACTTGATGCGCTAAATCGGCCATTACAACAAATATTTATTAATTTCATAGTTCTATTACTTTGGACTGAAGCACCAACGCTGACATAGGTAATTCGTTAGGCGTGTTCAGAACTATCTAGGAAAGGACGCACAGAGAGCTGGCTTGTCCTACAACACTATGCAAGCTTACTAGTCGGCGTTTAAGATTACTAACACTTCTACATATTTAATAATAAAATATGAAAATAATACGGCCCTTCATGTATAAACGAAAATATGCATTAAAACGCTTTATAAAAATTAAACATAATATATACATAAATTCTTACCTTAAATGAAAATACGATTTTACACTAAGATGTTCCTTTATTGAATGCGTATCTTGGAAGATCAAGCGGCTGGTTATAAGCACTTTCTGCAGGAAATTGTATAACGGTCTTGCATAATGGACTTCTTTAAAATTTCCGAAAATGTTTCCTTATTACACAACAAACAGGTGAGAATTTGAACGGTAAATGGGATTATTATCTTTTGTTGAAATGTCCGACTGAGGTTTAGGAGATTATCAACTTTTGCTGTCATAGAATAAACTGATGAGAAGCAGATCAACTGCTTTCGCGCACCAAATTTAAGGCACGTAGAGACGGTGTGGGGCAAGCCCCTTTCGACCCTCTTTAACTGTATGTGATTTTATCTTGTTTGGCAGTGACAAAGGAGAGAAGGAGTTAAGGTATTCAGCGGCATCTGTGTCTTCTGCGGTTCTTCTTAGAGGGCGTAGGGTGCATCGGAGAGATGCATATTGATGGCGTTGTCGGCTCAGGTGGAAGAGTAGGTTGAGCTTTGGCGACGAACGGCCTGATTCTAGCTGCTGTCTCTTGGGATAGTTTGTGAGCTGAGAGCCTTTTTAAAAGGTATTCCTTGATCATGTCCTGTGGCAGTCCTACTCCTGTGTAGAAGTTGAGTGACTCCTTACTCTCAGCTCGTAAGGTATCGTCTTGGATCTCCTCCCCGAGGAACGCCTCCTCGGAGTCTGGGATGCTCTCTTCCTGGTCGGAATCCTGGTCCGAAGAAGCCGGAGAAGCAAGAGTTACATGGGTGGAAGGTGCGTCGTCATACGGGACTACTTCCTATACCATAGACAGATCTTCCTTCTCCATCTCCTCTTCGGATGGAGAGTCTGAAGGGTTAGAGATTGATCTGTCACCTGACGACCCTTAGTCCTCCAGACACTCCTCCTTGAAGGGGGGGTACCGGGCTGAACAAGGGTTGATGAGAGGTGACAGGTGTAGACCCTTTGACACCCTCACTTGCCTCCTTCTCTTCCTTCTCCTTCTTCTTCTTCTCCAGAAACGCCGACATTCGGTGGGCATCTCGTGGTCTGGCGTAGGTTCCCTTCTTTCTCTTCTTCTTCTTGGTGGTGGCCGTACTGCTTCGGTGATCTTCATCCAGCTTGTCCGAGTCACTATAAGGGTCACCAGTGTGGGAGGAAATCCCCCACGAAAGGTGCTGCCCCTCTCCAAGGACGTCGGTTCTGTTTTAGGCTCAAAATCAACTGTCAAGTGAATTGTTCCCTTGCGCACCTGGATACGACTGGTGGTAGCAAGGGCGGCTTTCACTTTGAACAGTGTCTCTTGGATAACTAATGGCTGCTCCATTGTTCAGTTGTTGGCACCTCGGAGTCCCGACTGTGATGGCGCAAGTTCCAACTTGCTAATATACCAACTACATCGTCAAGGCATACCTTCAACGAAGGCATGCCTTGATAATGTAGTTGGAATATTTGTCAGTCGGGATTATATACTTAAAGGAATTCGAAGACGTCTTTGAAACAAAGAAAATAACAGCATGAACTTAGTCCAGTGTCGTATTTGGAAAAGGTTGTCACTGAATTTAATTTAGACGCTGCGAGTCGCTGTAGTGCGTTAAAATTATTTTCAGTAATTTAATATTTTAATCTGCACGTTCGTCCCCTTCATTATTTGTCTGTATTGTACAGGGCACGGTGGCGCTGTATACTAAGGCGTACTGCACGTAGATGGCTACTTGTCTTCAACCAATGCTAATCCTGCTTGTGCGGAGTTATTACGTTTGGGAGTCTGGCAGTTGCTCATCGTTGTTCGGTGGTTCTCTCCGGGTACTCCGGCTTCCTCCACCCGTAAAAATGTTCGAACGAGGAGACACTGGATTCGAAAGTGTCGTTAAACCCCCAATAAATAAATAAATAATCCCTTCGGGAACCAAAGTAAATTCGAATGGACAATCACATGCACTCGCTCCCAGGGGCACTGCGAAGATGACCGATTCGGGGATTGTAAACCAGATTTGTCCCCACTGTGATGGCCCAAGTCCCGACTGATTAAATTTTCCAATCGGCCCTCATTATCAAGATTAGGCAGTCCGTATTCTTGTTAAAAACTCAAAACTACTTGGAAGTTTATTTTTGAATAAATAAAAATATAATGTAATAGTCGTGACGCTCCTTCTTATTCGTACCGACACTTCAAATTGGTCACGCTCGCCCCTCTCCCCCACTCTCTACCCCACCAGGTACTACATAACTCCATTTCTATGTCCGACTGTGTGTGTGACACACGCCCATGTAGGCCATATAACATCTAGTCTTTCAAGAAAGTAAACGATTACTTGGAAGATAGAATTGATATTTTAGACTCCAAACCCTGACGAATATATCCCGATTCGAAAATTATTGGGTTGAGAGGGCGGTCACACCCCTACACCCGCCTTAGTCACGTTCCTGGTTAATGTGAGTTATCTCTCCGCCAACATGCATGTTATGTGGAGATTTAATACCTGGATGTCGGTTTTTAAACACCGATCCGCAGGGGAGGTGTTTAAATGAGACATCCGGGTATTAAATCTCAATATACCATACATGTTGGCGGAGATAACGTTTTTTGTCCCGTTTGAAACACAATAGAAACGTAATTGAAACAAGTTTGTGCACGCGTTTCTCATGCTTAGCAACCAGTTGGACCAAACTCGTGAATAATTGTTCTGTTTTTACAAACGCAGAAGACAACAGAGAGTTACATCCCTTGTGTCGTTACACAGAAACGCGTAAACAGAGAGGGGCTATTTTGTTGACATATTCGCTCTTATTTTATTTTTCTCAAGTTGTTTGATTTAATTATTCGACTGTTTAATTTATAACAGCAAAATGTGATCGAATTGTCAGAAATCTGATGATATTTGTGGCCATTTTTAGTTTTTTGGTTCGATTGTTATATCGAGGCGAGCGAAAGCGAACAGCTTTCATTTAAACCATAGACACCCGATGTTTCGCGTGCCCTTATACCTTGGGTGTTTCGCTCTTATATACCTTGAATGTTGGGTCCGCCCTTGGCTATGGTTATTTGTCCTAGGTATTCTGACCAATCAGAAGACGGGAGTTATCGGGATACAGGGTCAAACTCCAATAACTGAACACTTTCCCCTAAAATGTTCAAACTGTAATCGAACAAGAAGAGATACACCGCGCTAACTTCTTTCACGTTCGACTGCAATACCTTGAAGTACGGCTGTGCATTTTGTAGTACTTGCGATAATCGAATAATATTTGAAGCGGTGCATCAGTATATTCTTCAATCTGAGCGCTTCACGTAATGTTTGAACAAAAGGTGGAAGGATGGACTGCTTCTGTAATTATAGACGCTCAATATCGTTCCTCCTCGAGATCGAGTTAACGGAAATTCAGTTCCGATCGCAATGATGGTGCCTCGCTGTGTTTTTTCCCCCCGAAGTGGTCCGGATCCTTCTTCCTCGTGGCCACTCCTACCATTGTGTTAACACGAGTGGCTTCGATCCCAAAAAGCCACGAAAGCAGAGGACGCCACGTAACAGTATTTTCAAATAACTGTCTTCACTACATCTACATTGCAAGACACAGTGCGTGGAGGGTGTGTTGTGGATGGATCACCAATGGAGTGGAGGAGATTTCGCCCAAGCAATAATTGTAAATTTGTTGCAAAGCACAATAAGAACAGGCAAAGCTCCGGCCAACGGATCTCCGGGTTGAATCACGAGTCCCGTTGGCTGGGACACTGCTTGTGCTTCTTAACGCAATGTACAGAATTTGAAAGTGATACATTGGATGACAGCTCCGCTCTGCGGGTGGTTTGGTTGCAATTCACTCTCCATGTTCTGTAGTTATCCGGTAAAATACTAGCTGGTTTGCTGAACCACTCCATTCCTGACACTTCACGTACAAATGATTGTTAGTTGCTTGGTCTATCACAGAATGCCTTCCTCTACCTGACCGGGTGGGGGTAATACTATGTGACCTTTGTACCTGTAGAAAAGCACATTTAGCTTTTTGAAATTGGTGGCATTTTTCTCTCTTGTAAATATAAATGTGCCTATTTGAATAATATTGTCTCCTGACGACATTCTAATTCTTATGTTTCTGTCCTGAGTCATCAGCCAATACTTCTTGATAAACATTAATGAAAGTTACTCACCCAAGATAAACCATCGTAAAAACTGACAATTATCTAGATACCTAAATTGAAACAATGTACAGAATGGAGGTGGTTCAGCAATAAGCAGTTATTTATACCCATTATAATCAAAACATCTTTTTTACCATTTCTCCCCATTTCCTTCTTATCTATTTTGTTTCAGTTATCAACATATACAATTATCTCTTATTTCCCTCTGTACCAAACCTACTATCAAATCAAAACTGTAACTAGAAAGTAGTGTTCAACCGATGATCGGAACCGGCCATCACAATCGGCCGATTATGGGCAATCGGATGACAACGGCAACGGCTCCTGGAACATCGGTTCAGCCGATTGTTGCCAAGCAATTCGTGATTTTTCTGAATCGCATTTTATTATCTTCTGCAATTGTTCAATTGTTAATGTAAAATGATGTCGATGATACCATTCAATAAAGTTGAGAAACAACCACAATGTGTATTCTTAATCTCTCTAGACGCCCCTTTACGGGATATACGTGTTAAACGACATGAAAAGCTTACAACTGAGCACACTTGCAGCAATCGCCAGTTCATACCGGAAAAGTAAAGGATGCACTCCATTGACTCAGGTCGCAGTAAAATTACCAGTCGCGCGCACTTGGGCGGTAAACGTGGCTCTCTGAGAGCCACGTTTACCGCCCAAGCGTGCGCGACTGGTAATTTTACTGGGACCCCAGTCAACGAAGTTTAACACTTTGAAAAATGTTCAGTTTAATGTAGTTCTTTCGAGCCTCGACTTGTCTTGTAGTGCACTGTATTACAATCGGAATCGGCATCAGAATCGGCCGATTGTGGGCTCAAATAACCGGTAATCGGTCAGCGACCATTTTTGGTAATCGGTTGGACACTACTAGAAAGTGTAATGAATAATTCATCAGTATAGGGTTTGGACGGCAATCTTGATTGTATTTGTACCTGTCTTCTCGACTGTCTTATGTTCAAGTGTTTTACTGGTGAAAACAACCTCGTATAAGCTTACAGCTTACTGTTGGATCCACACTTACAAAAACTGACATAATTGTATATATCTGAGAACTGGAAATAAATACTGTTTAAACTAAACTCCAATAAACAAACAAACAAAAGTGCGAACTAAACCAAATGCCTGAAGCGTCTTAGCAGCGTCATAAATTAAACGCAAATGCACCAAAACTAATTATGAGGTTTATGTTTAACTACAGTACTGTTGGGGTCTAAAAAAACAAGGAGATTTCGTACACAAAAATCGCGTTATCGCAGAAAATACTGGCGGAGTGAAATTTCACCCTAGCAAAAATCGAGGCTTGAGTAGTGCACTCATACACTATGATTTAGCTACATGAGTCATAAACCAGAAAGTATAGATACCCCAAGTAGTGATCGCTGAAGTGTTGTAGGCCTATTTTCTATTTTCCTCGTATTTTACTCGGCTCGAAAGATCCGAAGACAACAATATGATGCATTTTGTTTTCAAGATTCTTTCCTACATTTCAGAAACGTCAGTATGTATCGTGCAGACACATTACTGATTGGGATCACTTACCGGGGGTCGTTTTTACCGAGTCCGACAAAGCAGTTCATCGCCATGATCAATTACCTGTATTCAAATTTTCTGCTCACTCCTGACTTATATCGTCATGAAAATCGTCTTTCAATAAAATTTATCTCTCCTGAAAGTATTAGATTAAGAAGCATGAAATTGTTGAGAAAACACTTTTGAGATCAGTCAAAAGTTCAGTAGAAAATAAAACGAAGTTTCCTTTTGTTACTTTTAATAAACAAAAGCACCAGACAGCTCGCGGAGCTGTCTGTTGTTTTCGATTATTTATTTATTTATTTATTTATTTATTTATTTATTTATTTATTTATTTATTGGGTTTTAACGGCACTTTCGACAGCCAGGGTTACCTCATGTCGGACAGTTTTACGGGTGAGGGATACCGGAGTACATACAGAGAACCATCGAGAAACGGCGAGCAACTGTCAGGCTCCCCAACATACTAACTCCACACAAGCAGGGTTAGCATTGGTTGAAGACAAGTGCTCAATCGACGTGTAGTACGCCTTAGTACACAACGCCACCGTGTCCCTGCGTGAGCAATGGGGGTGAAGTATATTGTCCAAGAACACAACGCGGTTGCCGCAGGTGGGATTCAAACTGAGGACCACTCACACCCCCAATTTTCGTTTATTAAAAGTCACAAAAGGAAACCTGCTTTTTTATGGCAAAGTAGGTAGAAGCATCTAACTAACCGACCACTTTGACTCTTTGTTCAGCGAATGTGTTTTACAGTACTTTGAAAGTTTTTATTCTTCTTAGGAAAAAAGTAGCAAACCTTGCCTTCTGGATTATTACATTAATATAGTATTAAAAAAAGTAGGGGATATTTGATAAAAGTGAGATATATGAAGAAATATATTTATATTTTCATCAAAAAGACAGTTGAGGAATTGCACTGTGACATCTGGTGAATGATTTTAGCGTTAGTTGGGTGTTTGACAAGCAGACATTCCACGCACTGAGCTGTAGAAGACATGGGCGGTCATTCGGAGAATTTACCACGCTGAGTCCAAGACCTCAGTACCTTGTAAATCCTCCTCGGTTCGTGAGACAAACGCGGATCCGACGTGGCATACTCCTCACCGATCATCCAATATCAGCTCGACTGATGTTATTCCATTCTTCCCGCAGTGCAGCGTCGAGTTCCTGAACATTGATAGGGGCTATTTGCGTTGTTCTAGGCGCCTGCCAAGCATATCCCAGACGTGTTCGATTGGTCAAAGGTCTGGACTTAGTGCTGGTCAAGGCAGTGCAGTGATGTTCTGTTCCTGTAGGAACTCTGCAGCGACACGGACCCTGAGTACTCTTGCATTGTCATCTTGGAAAATGAATCGACGGCCGTGACTTCGCGCAAATGGCTCCGAATGAGCTGCTAACCTGTTGTTACGGTAGTACTGCCCTGTGACACGCCCTTGGATGACATGTAATCATGTTCAGCTTGTCATGGTTATTCCTCCCTAAACCATAACCGATCCATCATCAAAACGCTCGTACTGCCAAACGGTTACATCATGGTACGAGCGTATAAATTCCAACTGGATAGGTGACTTCGGATATTCTGACCACTGACTCGCAAATCTGTCTCTCGGTGCAGCTGCTGTCCAATTTCTGAGGCACTTTGATGGCGGTTACGTAGTGCTGTGGTTCGGATGAAACGATCCTGGTTAGCAGTAACTGTTGTCGCCCTCAGACGATTGACCGACGTCTGTCATCGAGATTGCCTGTCTGACGGTAGCGTGACCACAACCTGCTAATCACCGATTGAGTAACGTTGAGAATTTGAGCCACTGCAGTCTGTCTGTTGCCAGTTTCCAACATGCCAAGGGTTCGTAAACTTTCGTCACGTGTCAGTCTCCGCATAACTCAAAAGTTATGTTTCGACCAGAAGCTATTGATGAACGAGTTTATACCAAGAAAAGAACAATAAGACCCCCGAAAAGGCCAGTCCAGAACAAATGAAAATTTCAAAACGTACCCCACAGACATTAATGCGGCACTCTTGCGAAAAACCTGCACAAAGTTTTCGTGGGCCGGTGACATTCGTGATCCTCACTAAACTTGGTAATATATTGATGTGTCCAATCACGCGTATCCATTACCATTTTTCGAAAATATCAACATCAGTTTGGATATCCCCTACCTTTAATAGTATAGAAAGGACTGCGTCGGTATTATATGTCACGATGTGATCATGCGCACACTGTTGATATAATGCACAGAAAAGGGAGCTTCCAAATTCAATTCCCCCATCTCGGGCCTTCGGCCGCCGCGACATGCATTCTTCGGCATGTCATGGCGGGTCTGCCAGTGCGAGTAAATGCCCCTTTTTCGGGGTCTGAGCCCCAGCCCTGAAGTGCTTCCGGCGCTTCTGTATACGGGTATTCTTTCCTGCCTCCAGTTATAGATATTCCAAACAATAAGTATTTAATTCCCCTTGAAAACATTAATAGCACGCGCAAAAGCAACCCGCAGTGCTGCTTTGAAGCAAGCCTATTCGGTAAAGCGTATGTGAAATTGAAAATTAGTGGTAAACAGCATAATCACATACCATCCAATCGAGTTTTTCCTCCGATTCCGAAACGGAAGTAGAAACCCCTGTTCTTGAAAGAAATCGAACGTTGCCTTTCAATTGCCAGTCAATGAGAAATGGCGAGATTCCCTTTCCAAAGAACAAATTCAAAAACGATTCGTGTCCCTAGAAATGCTTCAAATACTTTCAACACCGCAACAAAATATTTTTTCTCAAACGCCTTCTGTGAGTGTCTGTCAAACAGAAATAGCAATAGCAGACGATGCAAAACGTCAAAAGCAGGGGTGCTCAGTTTAAATAATTCCCTGTCGAAAGTAGAGTAGTTTTACTCGATACTTTCCGTGTAGCTGATTCGGAAAAATCCGTGTAGGCTAGATTAATTAACTTTCTAATTAATCCGAAAAAGACATCTGTTTTGTTGCGGTGTTGAAAGTATTTGAAGCATAATAGTACATAATTGAAATTAGCCGTTGATTCCACTGGTTTTGATTTTTTTTCAAAACCACGCCCGAGCGCGCTTCTTGGTTTTACCAAAGTTAATATTATATTAACATAAAACTATGACTGTTTTGAATTTCCATTTCTGAGTGTAATGTCATCAAAATATCAATCAAATCAAGTCTGGATTGAGTAACATTTCTATATTTAATTTACAGAAAAGCAAAATCTTCATGAAATTCTTCATATTCAATCGTTCGTAATACCTCAGTTGGTCGGAAATAAATTTTCAGGTAGTCTTGACTTTTTAATTATAACACCGCTTGACTAATATTCCAACTGTATCAAGGCATGCGCACGACGAAAGTGTGCCTTAAAAGGTTTGATGATGTAGACCGGGTTGGAATATTAGTCAGTCGGGACTTAACCCATTACAGTCGGGAAAAATCAGGTTTGCATCCACCTATCATCAACGCGACGCCCCTGGTGACGGCGAAGTGTCCATTCGAATTTATGCGGATTCCAGAAGGAATATATACCCGGTAGGAATTAGAACTCACAAGACCTACAGTAGACCTACTGCCCGCATGGACTGGTCACATTCCACGGGTGGACAATATTTCCACGGACGCAGTAATATTAAATTCCAAACACTAATCATAGGAATAATCATCAAAAACTTCATTAATGAAGCATCGGGTATAACCCGGTGTTTCATTAATTAAAATTTTGCTGATTATGATTTTTATTACCTGGTAGCCTAATCACTGCCCACGCTTGGATTATGACCAGTCCACGACGAAAGTACTGCTCAGGAGGTCCGAGCTCTGTGAAAAAATAACAAATATCAAGGTTTCTTCCCATTTTGAAATTTCTACATAATGTGATGTCCCCAATTTGAGCCTCACTGTACAACAAACACATATATTTAGGCCTAATTAAACAATCAGGTGGGCCTAGAATTGAGCGAAAGTGCAGATTAAAAGATAAAATTACTGAAAATAATTTTGACGTCGTACACGGTACAGTGAATCGTTGCGTCTAAATTAAATTCAGTAACTAACTACTCCAAAATATGACACAGGACTACTTTTGTGTGTCAGTTTCAGTGAAAACTAAAACAGGTATAGAAATTGCAAAATGCGGAGACAAAAAAGGTTATTTATTACAATACTTTATCGCAACACTCGCATCGCATCTTGTGTGCAAAGGCCTCAAAGGTTCGGATTTTGTGCGACAATGAACTGCCTGGCTGCGCATATTCCTATCGCAAGGGCGAAACGACCTGCTCTTGGCAGCTCAGAGTTGACCATTTTCGCTGGCTGACTTGATTCGCGGTTGTCTGCTGAGGTCTGCACAAACTTGTCGGTGTATTTCAACATATTTTAGGATTATTTCCCTTGATGGCAATGTTTACAACCAACTCAGTTCACGCGCTGGAACATGCAGGTAAGGTTGATTTCTGATATCAGATTTTTCTAATATCTAATTTAAAAAATCGATGCAACGTTTAATTCGGTAATGTCTTCATCTCTCCATGCAACATTTTTTCGGAACGTATTTAATCATGTTCACCCGTCACGTCTTCTTCGCAGATTTGATTTCGACATGCTGCATGTGATGAGGAACATGTTGTCTCCCGACAGCTGTGTCGTGTTGTGTTGTCAAGTAAGAATGTTGGTCAACCGTGGCAGACTGGTGTGAGCCGCTCAATCCGACTGTGAGAACGGCAACTTTTATACATGGGGTACGTTTCCGTGGGCCATTCCGAATATATTCAGAATTCAACCGACTAGTGTGTCATGCGCAGTGCAATTACAGAATATTATTCTCGACTCAAGGAAACGTTCATTTCACGTTACATGATATTCAGAATAATCGACATTGATCAAGATTGCGTTTCTCGTCGAAGAATTAACCGACTACACTGAAAAAGTTGGTTGCGTTATCGGCAGCTAACAAGAATTATTCTATGCACAGGCACTCGACAAATTATCAGATTTTATCATTTTTAATAAAATATATATTATATTATCAATACTAAAAAAATTAGTGTTGATAATATAACATATATTTTATTAAAATTGATAAAATCTGATATTTTGTCGAGTGCCTGTGAATGGAAGTAGATTCGACACTTTTTGTAACTGCAATGTTCAAAACCTTTGGAAGCTTTGAACCTTGCAATAGCTTTCAACAATGTTTTATTTTATGGTAGAGAGAGACGTGGCTGATACAATTTGGTCTCAACACCGAATTGGAATTATAAGAATAGTCTGAATTTATTTTTGAATGGTAGAGTGATATGTGGCTAAAACAAATTGGTCTCAACAGTTGAACACCGACACGGAATTATAAAGATAGTCTCAGTTTATTTTTCTATGAAATTAGAGAGCTAAAGTACAGACTTGGGTACCAGGATAAGGCGTCGCATCACAGAAACTTGGCCAGTAAATATATATGGGGCCAACGGGAGTAATGTGTTACGGCTTATTTCTAAATAGGTCAGTGGCATAGTGTGTATTTGGGGCAGGGGGCGGGGGAGGGTCCGGTCAAAATGCCAAGTTGCATAATTTAATCACCTACTGGATGAAGATTTTATGCGAGTGGCTGCGTTGTGCTGTAGAACAGGGGAATTAAAGAGTCCGAAAGATTGCCTGTATGATACGGCAGTGAAACTCGCAAGAAGAAACGGAGTTAGGGGCGCACGTTGGACACCTGTCACAAAAAGTCGACCAAAGACCAGGTGACAGTCAGATGTTTGGGCTCGGTGTATAAAGTTGATAGAGTTGCATGGGACTTGCTCCGAGTCATCGCGTGTTAAAGCGAATTGGCCGTAGCAGTACAGTGTTACATGGGATAAAGCAGGATAAGGCCCATTTGGGTGGGGCGCAATTCTGTAGTCGCGGTTGAGTCAAAGATGCCTTGTAGGCTACTAGAGTGACATAGCAAAAGAGTCATGGGCACGAGAGACGTCAGAGCGAGAGGGCGGCTGTGCACTGAGAATGCTCGTGCCATTGTAACAATGGAGGTGTGTGTGTGTGTGGGGGGGGGGGGGGGGGTACGGTGTTATATAGGGTAAACAGGCTACGGAAAGAAGGCGTTGTGCAATAGCATCGGTAAAAGCATTGGGTCGAGCCGTATTGGAAAGGCCCAAAAGCCCCAGCGACTTTAAGGCCCCGCTGACCGACAGACCACATCCTGGAAAATACAACGGATTTGTTTACGTAAATAAAATTGCTTCAGTGGTCATGGACCTTCTTCAGAGACCCTTACCATAGGCATGGGGATACACGTGGGCTTCTAGCCATATACTGTACATACCAACACATATCGCTCTACTACTTTACAAGGTCTGTACCCAGTCACACTAGTAAGCCTTAAAGTCCCATCCTAATACCACATCTGTGAACCATAAAGGTTTTATTTGCACAATCGCGTACGAAAGGTTGATGGTTGCACAGATGACGGAACTTGTCAATTCTTTTCTTAAATTGCACAAGTGTAACATGAAGGGACTAGAAGGCGTGACGCCCCCCCCCCCCCCCCCCCACACACACACACACCTCCATTGTTACACTTCCAAGCAAAAAAATCACATTAATTCTCACCCCTGAAGGCGTACTTGTACACTATTTTTCGTGTGTGAGTGGAGGGGGGGGGGGGGGGCGGTATTTTGGCTTACAGTACTGACCACGAAAACACCATTCTGAAATGTTTTGCTGTGACATTTTCACGACCCCCTCTCCCCTCCTCCATCCCCAATTACATAACTTCTGCAATCGGTCTCACCACTTTCCTATAATAAAACCCAATCAATTAGATTACTAAACTGTTATAACAGATAATTAGTTTGTTTATTGAGAGTTACGGCACTTTCGAATGCCAACGCCATATCGTGTCGAGCAGTTTTACAGATGGAGAAAGCCGGAGTATCTAGAGAAACCATCGCACAGCGACAAGTAACTGCTAGACTCTCCAACGGACTCACCAGACACAAGCCAGATGAGCATTGGGGTTGAGTGCACGCGTGCCATCAACGTGCAGCACATCTAAGAACACTTAGCATCTGTGCCCCCGTGTGCGCAGTTAGGAGTGACTTGCTCACTGTCACAATGCAAGTGGTATGGACCTCTTTCGAACTGTCGATTTCTCGGTCACAAGTCCGATGCGCCAGTCAATGAGCCGCCGTGCTCCCCATTAGTTGCTTTTAAAAGATACCTATAACAGATCATTAATGGGTAAAAAAAGATTAGGCAAACTTAATCTGTTACAACAGAATATTAGTTGGCTATAACTGTATAAAAACTGTTAAAAACAGATTATTAGTTGGTTATAACACATTACTAATTTGTTAAAACAAATTATGAATCTGTTATAAAAATCTATTTATCTGTTGTAACAGATAAATAAGTGGAGGCGGGTTGGCACTAATTCGCCACTGTTGAAAACAAATTTCGGCCTCAAGATTTGTGATGTGCAAAACTATTTAGTCAGTGCGCAAAACTGCGCATGTCTAGAATAACGTTTATTCCTCCTCGTGAGGTAGATTAACAGAATACATTCCGAATATTATTCCAGAATACATTTACTTGAACAAAACGACACGAATCACATTCTGCCTTATCTGCGCATCTCCAGAACAACACTAGTATTCTCGAATGGCTCACGGAAACGTACCCATGGATTTGTGAAACGTCGGATTTGAAAGCAAAGGCGGATTTACCTACCGGTGACACACAACCGGACAGTTGTTGATAACCATTCAAGTTACCCGCGTCCACTAAAAGTTGGCCTGCGAAGACACAGTCCAGACTTTCCACACTGCTTGCCTTTTCCTATCAAAATTTAAAATACATTTCTAAATTCTAGATGGGAGCAGAAGGGCCCTGGGGGTCTTTCGGTGGAAACTCTGACCCCGTTTCTCGCAATGGTGAGCTGGGAACGAAAATTTCCCTTTCAGTTGTACTTATCCTATTTGCGATTTCGCTGCACCTTTTCAGCGTATGGGCTTTCCTTTGAAATTAAAAAGGTTTCAATTTAATTGTAACTAAAACATAACGTAAAAGCCAAAAGAATACGCCTCAATGTTGTGTCGGTACCCGAATTACCCCATTCTCGACTGCAATGAGGTCCTAGTTCTGACGGGGGCACGGTGGCTCAGTAGGCAGAGGTGCAGGTCCACGTTGTGTCCTTGGGCAAGACACTTAACCCCATTGCGCACGTGGGGACACCGTGACGTTGTGTACTAAGGCGTACTGTACGTCGATGGTGCACCTGTCTTCAACCAATGCTAACCCTGCTTGCTAACCCTGCTTGTTTGGGGTTGGTATGTTGGGGAACTGACAGTCGTTCGCCGTTGCTCGGTGGTTCTCTCCGGGTACTCCGGCTTCTTCCACCCGTAAAACTGTCATGGTCATGATTAGCCATTGTGCAGAAACATGTGACCTTAAACACCAATAAATAAATAAATAAATAAATAAATAAATAAATAGTTCTGACTCCCGGCATCCCGTACGATAGCTCGTGAAGATTTACACTCTCTTGCAGTAACAACCCAAATTTACAGCAGGTCTCCTCTATATCCTACTGGAGGGGGAAATGTACTGCAAACGAAATTGATCGGTTAAGTATGTGGGTTCTTCAACGAATAGGGACCCAAATCAAAGAATAGGCCGACATTCATCCGATGTTAACCCTACTGAGGTCTGCTCAAGCCGGATAGGAAGTTACTCGCCCTTACTCTATTGTTCTCTCCGACTACTCTAGCCACCTTCCACCCCCATATTTGTCCGACACAATATCGTCCCTTGAGTGTAACAATGTGTCATCTGCAATGCTAAAGCAATGCAGTTTGTCACTTGTTGCACTCGGGACGATATGATTCTATCTGCTAAGAGAGTCTAAAAAATACCTCATGATTATCAAAAATGACCAAATATGTTTATGCAACGTTTTTGCATGTTATGTAGGCCAAATTCGGCAATCCCGGTCTTGTCTGGCTTGTTTAAACACCGTCGAGAGTAGTATAGAGGGGAATCTCAATGGGTTTTTGGTGGACCCCGGGGTCCGACCTTGACCGGGGTCATTAACCCCCACGCTCAAATCCGTTAGGCCGCCCTCTCCACAATAGGCCTAGGCTATTTTTAGGTGCCCCATCCCTTCTCGCCCTGTATGTACCTTATTTTTACGCTATCCCCCCCCCCCCCGAAAGTCCATGTAGGGCCCAGCCCCAAAGCTCCTCCAAAAGGTCCAAGCTTTGTATAGCCCAGCATATATTAGGCTTTACCCACATTATTTTGGCTTTCCGTGTATGTGCCCCCCTCCCTCCCCAAAGCGCTTGTATGGGCTGTGCCTCCCCACTAAAGCCCCTGTATGGGCTGTTTCTCCCCATCAAAGCCCTCCCAGGCTAGCCCAAAGCTGGGGGACGTCCAAACTGAGGCGTCCAATGAGTACTAACAAAGAGTTTCCCCTCCCCTTCCCCACGTAAATTTCGTGCTTTGTTGGTGTACCTCTAAGGTACAATGTGTAAAGGACATGTACATGTTATCTGTAAATACAAACAAACAAACAGCTTAATGTGAAGACTGCCTGGTTTGTTCAGACATGTCATAAAGGGATTAAGATAGAGGGAGTCTTTGTTTATAAGAAGATATGATAGTGTTGCCTTGTATAGTTACGTAAATAAACAAGGGAACTAAGCACAAAGCAAAGGCTTTATGATAAAAGGTTCCTTTGGTAAGGGATTATGATAAAGGTCTCCTTTCTTTATAAGAGGCCTATGATGATAAAGACCGTGTAGTCTGTTTGATTATGTCACAGATAAGATAGTGTCACGTCGTAGGTTTTTGATGACCCAGTAAGATCGTGGGAGTGTCTGATTGGTCAAAACAAGTATCCATTGAGAGCAAGGTAGTGTCTGATTGGTCAAACAGGTATCCAGTAAGATCACAGTGGTGTCTGATTGGTCAAAACAGGTATTCAACCAGATCGAGCCATGCAGTATTTTCTACATGGCCAATAGATAAGTGATCTTGTGTGTGACAATAAAAGGCAAGCAAGATTGGAGGTTTTTACCATTCTTTCAAAATCATTTGATTAAGAATATTCTGAACGGTTTTATTTCTGATGAAATGGAATCTGTTAGATTCAGTTTCAGAGTCATTTTTTAGAAAACCTTCTCGGGTAGATGCAACCAGAAACGAGTGTGGTCTGTATGTGATAAAAAGATTCACTTTTTAGGAAATTGGGTGGCCCTGAAAAGGGCCGTTTCTGTTTTTTACAGATTTGCTCCGCGGATAGTTGAAAAGCTTGCTAGAACAGGTCTCAGCAACTTTCCTAAAAACGCCCTTCTGTGTGATTCGTCTTGCCTTCCCTGTAGGTAATTGTTTGGCTATTTTCCTGATTTCATACTTGGGTGGAATGAGATATGCTCGTTTTCTCGTCATTGGTACGTTGAAATTCAAAACGTTCTTGCACATTCACATATGCATTTAATCAGGTCATCGCTGGTCGTCTTTTCCTCATTTTTGGTTTGATGTTGATTAATAAAGGCTAGAAATCGTATTTGATCTATATGTCTTCTCAGCCTGTCTAGTGCTTTGTTTTGGGGCTCATAATTTATCTCAGCACTGTCGAGACAGCAACTATCTTCTGTGTCCTTCGTGGTTGGATTCTTCTGATAGGAGGGTTCAACTGGTGGTACATTTCCTGTTAGTGGCCATTTTGCCTGCGGCTTTTCAATTCGAGGCATACCAGTGACTTTCGGTTCGATTCAGTATTCTGCTATTGATAAATCTGAGGTAGGTCCATTGACGTCGACAGCTTAGTCTCCTGTCTTACCCTTTTAAATGACTGTGATAACTCGTTGACTGAATGTGTCTCCTCGTGGCAGCTTAGATTGTCTTTTCTGTCACAAATTTTCTGACATCTTGTGCATTGGTAGACTTCTGACCCATGAGCTACCTTCTTAAGCCGATAAAGACTGGAGTGCTTTGTGAAAATCTGCTGACATGTTTTGTAGGTATGATGTGAATTCATCGCCGGTCGGAAGCAAAATTATGATATTCTGCAGGGTCTTCCTTTTATTACACCTTGTGAATCTGAAGTACCCGGATGCAGCCTCGATGTATATAGCCTCTATGTAGCCTCACATTGTAGCCTCAATGTAGCCTCAATGTAGCCTCAAATACTCGGATGTGTTTATGTAAAAGTTCACAATGTGCTTTAAAACTGATGTGCCCGTATGTAAAACCGATGTGCACATCAGACTTGTGATCACTTTAGTATGTAAATAAGTGATCATTTGATCACTTACTTAATACTAAAGTGATCATTTGATCACTTGTTTACATACTAAAGTTATCATTTGATCACTTACTTACATACTAAAGTGATCTTTTGATCACTTATTTACATACTAATGTGATCATTTGATCACTTATTACTAAAGTGGTCATTTGATATTTACATACCAAAGTGATCACTTGATTGCTTATTTACATACTAAAGTGATCATTTGATACTTACATACCAAAGTGATCATTTGCTTGCTTATTTACATACTAAAGTGATGATTTGATCACTTATTTACATACTAAAGTGATCACAAGTCCGATGTGCACACATTGGTTTTACATTCGGGCACAGCTTTTTTAAAGCACATTATGAATTTTCACATAAGCACATATGAGTATTTGAGGATACATTGATGCTACACTGGGGCTACATCGAGGCCACATTGAGGCTATATACATCGAGGCTACATCCGGGTATTTCAGATTCACAAAGTGTATAAAAGGAAGATACTGCAGAACATCATAACTTTGCTTCCGACTGGCAATGGACTCACACCATACATGCAAAGCGCATCAGCAGATTTTCACAAAGCACTCCAGTCTTTATCGTCATAAGAAGGTAGCTCACACGTCAGGAGTCTACCAATGCACAAGATGTCAGGAAACTTTTGACAGAAAAGACAATCTAACCCACCACAAGAAGACACATTCAGCTAATGAGTTATTACAGCCATTTAAAAGGGGAAGTCAGGAGACTAACCTGTCGACGTCAATGGACCTACCTCAGACCTACCTCAGACTTACCAATGGCAGAGTACTGAATTGAGCAGAAAGTCACTGGTATCAATGCCTCGAATTGAAAAGCCCCAGGCAATATGGCCACTAACAGGAAATGTACCACCAGTTGAACTCTCCTACCAGAAGAATCCAACCACGAAAGGCACAGAAGATGGTACTGTCTCGTCAGGGCTGAGATAAATTATGAGCCCCAAAACCAAGCACTGGACAGGTTGAGAAGACATATAAATCGAATACGATTTCTAGCCTACGCTAATCAACAATTGAATTTCATTGTACCAATGACAATGAGTGAAGGAGCATACCTCATTCCACACAAGTATGAAATCAGGAAAATAACCAAAAAATTACCTGCAGGGAGAAAGCAAGACGAATCATAGAGAAAGGCGTTTTTTTAGGAAAGTTGCTGAGACCTGTCCTAGCTAGCTTATCAACTATCCTCGGAGAAAATCTGTAGAAAGCCAAGCAAACCGGTCCTTTTTCAGGGCCACCCAATTTCCTAAAAAGATAATCCTTTTATCACATAAACACCACACTCGTTTCAGGTTGCATCTGTCCGAGGTTTTCTAAAAAATGACAACTGAATCTCACAGATTTCATATCGTCAAAAATAAAACCGTGCAGAATATTCTCGATCAACTGATTTTGAAAGAATAATAAAAACTTGACCGTATTGAATGGTTTCACGCGCCGAAGGCGCGCAAGGACGGTTTGGAGAAAGCCCCTTTCGACCCTCTTTAGCTGTAGGATAGGTTTTGATGGTATGTCTAGGCGCGTCAAAGGAGGAAGGTGTTCGGGTTTAGTGGCGTTTGCTACTTTTGTGTTTTTTTCTTCTTGGAAGGAGGTGGCTGAGATGGCGAAGGCTTGGCAGCTGTTGTTTCTAAGTTTTTGCGTTTTAGTCATCTGTGAAAGAACGGGTCGCTGTTCCTTGCTGTTTCCAAGTGACCTGGTTTGTTGATGACGACGTCGTAGGTTTCCTTAGCCCATTCCATCTGGGTTGATTTAAGGTATTCCAAATAATCATCCCCAGTTCCGTCAAACTCCAACTTGAGTTCGCCGAAGCGCTCAATGGTACGTCCATCCAACATTTCAATATAGGCCGCTAGGCTAGTATCGCCTTCGTCAGAAGGCTCATGCTCGGACTCCGAGGTTGAAATGGGTGTGAGGCCCGATTGGTGAGGTTGATAGGAGAGTCAAGTACGGATTGAGCGACTTCTATCTCCTCTGCCTCCTCCTCCTGCTTCTCCTCTCCCTCCGACCTCTTTGGTGAAGAGGTACGGCTTGGGATTGGTGATACAGGTTTTGGAGGTGAGTTGACAGTGATCACCTTTTCCATCTCCTGATTCCCGGTCTCAGTACTCTTCCTTTCGAGCCACGCCTCCATTCGCCAGGTCTCCTGGCATTTGGTTGATGGCGATTTCTTCTTCTTTCTTTGTTTCTTTATCTCTGCTTCTTTTGTTGTTTCAGTGGTGGTTGGAGAACTCAATCCCTTACCCTTCCTCTGGTGTGGACCAGTGCGAGCAGGCCCGCGAAAGTTGCTAACACTCCCAGAGGTGGGTTTCATCTTATACATAATGGTGAGCTGAACGCAGCCACTCTCAACATGAACATCCCTGTTAAGAAGCGAGCTAGCGCCCAGCACCGTCAAAATATTCTTAATTTTCTTCGGCAGGTAATTCATGGCTAATTAGGTATGCACGCTCTGAAGTCAGAAGTGTGATTGATGATGATGATGTCGTGAAACGGTGTGCTTAAAAACTTCCAATCTTGCTTGCCTTTTATTGTCAAACACCACATCTCTTATCTATTGGCCATGTAGAAAATACTGCATGGCTCGATTTGGTTGGATACCTGTTTTGACCAATCAGACACCACCTTACTCTCATTGGATACCTATTTTGACCAATCAGACACTGCCGCGATCTTTCTGGGTTATCAAAAACTTGCGACGTGACACTATCTCATCTATGACATAATCAAACAGAGTACATGGTCTTTATCATCATGAGCCTCTTATAAACAAAGGAGACCTTTATCATAACCCCTTGACAAAGAAACCTTTTATCATAAAGCCTTTGCTTTGTGCTTAATTCTCTTATCTGTTTATGTAACTATACGACGCAACACTATCATATCTTCTTATAAACAAAGACTCTCTCTATCTTATCCCCTTTATGACATGTCTAAACAAATCAGGCAGTCTTCACATTAATCTTTTTGTTTGTATGTATTTACATGTACATGTCATTGACAACATTGTACCTTAGATACACCAACCGAGCTCGAAATTTACGTGGGGTGGGGGGGGGCTCTTTGTTAGTACTCGTGGGACGCATAAGTTTTGGGGGCCCCAGCTTTGGGCTAGCCTTGTGTGGGCTATAGGCCCTACAGAGGAAGGGTAAAGGATTGAGTTCTCCAAATTTGCTACCTTGATTTGGATTTTAAGGGGGGTATTAATTATATTGATTTATTATTTAATACGATGACAGTGTTTGTGATTGGAACCATATGCACAAGTAGTGATGGAATTCCAATTTTTGTACATTGACGAAGAGGAAAGCAAGAATATAATAGTGGGGAAAACGGGAGAATATGAATACTTGGTGGTGAATATATGTGTTACATTAAACTATGGAGGCATATGCAGAAACCACACAAATAAACTTAAGACAAAGGGGAAAAGGATATTCAATCAGTTAAAACTACTTGAAAGTAATAGCCTTAACCAGATGTTCATTGGAAAAGCCGTTTGAGAGGAGGGGTGAGGTTACCAAGTATAACAAATGGGACGGATGCGATCACTTTAAATCAAACAGAAGTGAGGTACCTGGAAGTTCTACACAGTGATGCGGGCCGGTGGATAACCGGACCAAGCAGCGCAGCTCTGCTGGAAGCGGTCAGAGGGGAACTTGGGTAGATGCCGGTTAAAGATAGAATAGATATGGGAAAATTATGCCACCTACATTATCTGGACACCCCCCCCCCCCCCCCCCCCCCCCCCCCCCCCAAATAGCAGGTAATATAAAACGACGTTTAACCATCTATGGAACCATAACATTCACACCGGATGGATAAGCCAGACTAGGGAACTAATGAGAATTACTCCATAGAGACTGAAGATTTTTTAGAAAGTGGCCTGGGGTAGGGCAGAAGCCTTATCATGGGAACAGTGCTGAATGATTGCAATAGAAACTGGCGAGCTGGAGTTAGGACCAAGAGCTCTTCAGACGTTTTTTTGCAGAAAAGATGGCACTGCTTTAGAGGAGTACCTAGATGGATCTTATGGGGCGTCTTGTTGTTTAAAGTGAAATCAGAGTCACTGAAGTTGAGAAGGAGAATCGGGAAAGGAGAAGAAAGAGTGTGCCAAGTGTGTAATTTAGGAGTAACGGACACCCTGGGACACTTCATTCAAGAATGGCATTACAAAAGCATTTTTTGACTGAATGCTGACAGATTAGAAGGGAGAGAGGGGGTGGATTAGCCCAGCTGTGAACTGAAGTATTGTAGGCCTCCTCGTTAGAGGACCGCGACAAATTAGCAGAGGGCTGAAGATTTATTATTATTTGAACAGATGAGTATTTTGGCAGCTACACCTTGACGTCTTGCAAACTGTGGCATAGTTACATCTTATCATCTTCAGCAAGGTCTTTGTTGGTGCAGGTGGAAGGTCAGTCGTGATTGGCAAAAACTTTCTTTTTTTCACTTACTATTTTAGTATGATTATTTGAGAGAAGTGTTACGTTGTTCAAATCTTGAAGTCGCAGAGTTTGCAAAACTTTATGTGACCGTTTCTTTTAGCAAACGTAATTAACTAGAAATACGTTGTAACTCCGTGGAAATTTCTCAATCCGTCATTGACATTTGGAGAAGTTGAACGTTTGGGCTATGAAGCTATGGTGTTGGTGTCCAGAGGGAAAGAATCTGAAAATCTCCATATACTCGTAGACATAGACTTCTGGTTGATACAGTGTCATCGCCTTGATATTTCGTTAAGCCAGAAAACCTATCCGTGCACAGCCTGCTGTGAAGTATTATTATAGCTTACAAACACACCATTAAGTGCAAATTTGGTCACGGAGAAAAGTGCAGATACTTGTCTCAGTGGGGGTGGAAAGTTCCAGATGGAAAGATTGTGCCACTCAGCCCTGACCTTCCAACTGCACCAAAGACCTTGCTACAGACGATAAACTGTAACTGTGCCACAGGTTGCGAGACGTCAAGGTGTAGTTGTAACCCCCCCCCCCCCCCCCCCTCCAAGACTCGCATGCTCAAATGTGTGTGGCAAATGCCAGGAAAATAATAACTGCTGCATTGTCAATGCAGATAATATATAACGGTAATTTTAAAAACATTTTATCCCCAAAATCACATTTTTCTTGCCACCATTGATTTGGAGTTTACGAGAGGTATTAATCATACCGATTTAGTTTATAATACGATGACTGTGTTTGCTTGGAACCGTTTGAACGAGTAGTGGTGAAATTCCAAATTTCGTATATTTTATTTACATTTTAGCTCACATGGCCTAAAAGGTCATGTGAGCTTTTCTCTCACTTGGCGTCCGTAGTCACCCGTCGTCCGTCGCCTGTTGCCCGTCGTCTGTCGTCCGTTGTCTGGCGTCCTTAAACGTTTCACATTTTCCTTCTCTTCTCTGTAACCGCTGAGCTGATGTGAACCAAACTTGGCGGGAATGGTCTATGGGAGGTCCTCTACAAACGATCCTCATTTTGTTCCCGACGGATGAAAAACATGGCTTCCTGAGGCATTCTTTGATTCTGGTTGGTGGATTTTCAAAAATCTTCTTCTCTGAAACTGCCAGGCCTAATGTTTTGAAACTTCACATAAATGATGACTGGGACCCCCCTCTACCAAAGATCCTCATTTAGTGTTGATTGGGTCACAAACATGGCCGCAATTGCGGCTTATAATTAGTGTAGAAACCCTATGGGAAATCTTTGATTCTGATTGGTGGGTTTTCAAAAATCTTCTCCTCTGAAACTGCCAGGCCAAATGTTTTGATACTTCACATAAGTGATGACTTGGACCCCTTCTACCAACGATTCTCATTTAATGTTGATCGGGTTGTAAACATTGCCACAATTGCGGCTTATATTTACTATAGAAACTCTATGGGAAAACACATTTTCATCTTCTCTGGAACTATTGAGCCAACGTGAACCAAACTTTGCAGGAGTGGTCTATGAGTGTATGGAAATATGTGTCCACCAGAGGCTATATTCAAATCCTTAACCCAATGCCTCTCCTGTCTGCACGAAAATCGGTACTGTCAGCAAAATACTTGTTTTGAGAATCTGGTAAGGGTTGGTTCCAGTTTTCTCCACTGAGAACTGGAAAAAACCCAAAATTTTGTGTATACAGTACAAGTCAAAATAAGCTGTAGCATAACTGCAATGAATTAAGTAAACTGCTTCTCCTGCCCTGACAAGATCAGAATCTGACATTTTCTAGAAAGCTATCAGTGAGAGCTTTCCAGAAAATGATGTCAGCTTCTGGTCTTATACGTGTAGGAAGAGAAAAATACATAGTTTACAGGATTTTCCTACACAACTTATTTTGACTTGTTCTACTGTAAACAATGGCAACTGTATGTTGATTATTAGTCTCATGTTACTTATCAGTAAATCTTGATGACAGGTGCTTGGAACACCAGGAAAGTTTTCATTTATTTTCAATTCCCATCATGTCAGCTTAGATGATAGTAATTATTGCATATCCTTTAAGATTTGACAAAATTGGATTAAAATGTGTTTGACTGTAACCCTTTACCTATCCAAAGCTATTTTGAAAGAGAATACTGACTGAGAAAATTGCAATTTTCAAAATATTTAACCTTCTTTTACTGATTTTTTTTTGTTGAAACAGAATTCATAAATGTGTGCATTTTCAAGAAATTCTTCTTTGAAAACTACAAGGCCAAATGGTTTGAAAACTCAGTATGATCGATGACTGTAACCCCCTCTACCAATGATCCTCATTTTAATCTTCATCGGATTGCAATTATGGCTGCAATTATGGCTTATAGTTGCTATAGAAACCCTATAGGAAATCACATTTTCATCATCTTCACTGAAAGCACTGAGCCAATGTGAACCAGACTTGGCAGGCATCGTCTATGAGAGGTTCTCTACAACTGTTACTCATTTTATTCCTGTTGTGTGAGAAAACGTGGCCGCCAGAAGCATTCTTTGATTCTGATTGGTCAATTTTGAAAACTCTTCTCCTCTGAAACCACAGAGCCAAATGTTTTGAAACTTTGCATGGTTGATAACTGGGACACCCTCCACCAACGTTCCTCATTTTAATGTTGATCGTATTGCAAACATGGCAACAATTGCGGTTTATAGTTACTGTAGAAAAAACCTATGGGAAATCACATTTTCATCATCTCTCTGGAACTACTGAGCTGACGTGAACCAAAACTTGTCAAGAATGGTCTATAGGAGGCCCTCTACAAACGATCCTATTTTTGTTCACGTTGGTTGGAATGTAAGGCCACCAGAGACATTCTAGAATTCTGTTTAATGGATTCAATTGGTTTGAAACTTTACGTGATTGAAGACTGGGACACCTTCTACCAATGATCCTCATGTAATGTTGATGTAAAGTTGCAAACATGGCCACAATTGCAGCTCATAGTTACCATGGAAAGCCTATGGAAAATCACATTTTTATATGTATTTCCAGGTGAGCGATTACAGGCGCTGTAGAGCCTCTAGTTCATAAGTTTCACCTCAAAATTACCCATTCTCTTGCGTTCAGTAATTGGGATTTCAAGTATAATATTGTACACGATTATTTTGATCTAAGTACCATGGAAATAATTGTTGTTTGAACTCTTTAATAAGTATTGAGCAAATTCCAATTTTCGCTGATTTTATTGTATTTTTAAATGTGTTCATCCCAAAATAACCATTTTCCCGTGATGGGATTACTGGGAATATTTCATATGTTATTTTGCATACTAATTCCTGCCCCAAAACAATACAAACATTTGTTTAGCAATTTCTTGGCGGTTGGGGAAAATTTGACTATTTTTATTTTCTCGCGAAGAAATAAGTCATCAAAAACATAATTTTCCGTTGTGGGATTTTTGGGGATTTTTAGTATGTTGTTATTTAGACAAATATGCTTTGCTTAAAAGCAAAATCTTTTGTACAGCAATTTCTTGTGGGTTAAGTATCAGATTGACTGGACTATTTTCTCAGTTTGACAATGAGAAAACAGTTCAATGATTCCTCTCTATTTCCAGCTACGCTGTCTATTCTATGCTAAATGTAATCTAAACTTCTTCCCCTCATGCCACTCGGACTCCAAAGACTGAAATGGGGTAACACAGGTAAAATGTTTTAGTATCAGTTACTTGTGTCCATTCTTTGGGGTATCTTTTGAAAAAAAGTGCTACGAATACACTCGTTTTTACGGAAGCGCATTAGGGACATGATAAAAAATAATTTCCAGACCCAGAAAGTCGAAATTTCGACTTTTTTCTCGAAACTTCGACTTAAAATCTCGAAATTTTGTCATACAATCTCGAAACTTCGACTTAAAATCTCGAAATTTTTACTTTTTGTCTCGAAATTTCGACTTAAAATTTAGAAAATTTCTACTTAAAATCTCGACTTTTTATCTCGAAATTTCGACTTTTTATATCGAAATTTCGACTTAAAATTTCGAAATTTTGACTTTTTATCTCGAAATTTCGACTTGAAATGTCGAAAATTTCGACTTAAAATGTCGAAATTTTTACTTTTTATCTCGAAATTCCCACTTAAAATCTCGGAATTTCGACTTTTTATATCGAAATTTCGCCTTAAAATCTCGAAATTTATACTTTTCATCTCGAAATTTCGACTTAAAATGTCGAAATTTTAACTTTTTATTTCGAAATTTTGACTTAAAATCTCGAAAATTTCGATTTAAACTGTCGAAATTTTTACTTTTTGTCTCGAAAATTTCGACTTTTTATCTCGAAATTTCGTCATAAAATCGCAAAATTTCGACTTAAAATCTCGAAACTTTGACTGTTTAACTAGAAATTTCGACATATGTCGGCATAAATTTCGAAATTTTGACTTTTTATCTCGAAATTTCGACTTAAAATCTCGAAATTTTTAGTTTTTATCTTGAAATTTATACTTAAAATTTCTACTTAAAATCTCGACGTTTTATCTCGAAATTTCGACTTTTTATATCAGTAGGTGATAATTGAGAATACGAGCTCACCTGTACATGTACGTGTACGTGTACATGTACATCTCCATAGGATTTAGTGTTAAAATCGTGTACGTGTACAAGATTTTAACGGTTTTTTAGGGTGAGCTCGAATTTTTTTAACACTGAATTGTATCCTAGACGCGCGTAGTTTTCGGTACACGTACATGTACCATTTTGATTGAAATCTGCAGATGAGTTTTCCCCATAGGATTCAGTGTTAAATTGCAAGCAAAAAACCGTTTTGAGAGTTCGAGCTCATCGTCTTGTCGATTCTAACAATCTGCATCCGTACACGATTTTAACACTGCAACCCTATGGAGAGTGTTAAACTGCGAGCAAAAAAACGTTTTGAGAGTTCGAACTCATCATCTTGCCGATTCTAACGATCCGTGTCCGCACGCGATTTTAACGCTAAAACCCTATGGAGAGTGTTAAATTGCGAGCAAAAAAACGTTTTGAGAGTTCGAACTCATCATCATCTTTGCCGATTCTAACAATCCGCGTCCGTACACGATTTTAACACTGAATCCTATGGGGGGAAACTTGCTTGCGGATTTTAGGTGTGAAATCGACTCGTGCGAAGAGGTGATGTTTGAATCCGCAAACCCACTGTAGCGTTTCTCGAAGTGAGACTGGCGCACGTTATTGCGAGGTGATCTCGATGGAAATGTTTTGAACGAAGAGTGTTGTTGTCATCGTCGGTGTGGTTGGAAATTTGCGAACCCAGTCACGTCTTCCTGAAGTAAAAAAAACTAACACATGTTATCGTAATGAGTGAATGAGGTTTTTTGTTCAAAAAGAGTCGATTATGAATATAGTCTGTATTATAGACATTGATGTTTTCTGTTGATGGGACGGATAAAAATTGAGTTTTGAGGGTTTTTTTGTTCGAAGGGGAGTTGATCTGTAATAGATATTTGTGTTTTGCCTTGATTGAGAGATTGACTGTTAAGCGTTCGTTGGAAAAAGTCAAAAACACTTATCGGAATGTTTAAAACGCATTTTCCGCTCAATTAGGTTTGGAGTGGTAAAAATTTTTAATATATTCATGATAGCAATCGGAGAGAGATTTGTTAAAATCAGTTTTCCATTGTGTGTTGAAACTGTTTAACAGTCATCAAAGGATTCTCTCTTAATTTGACACTCGGTGAATTGATGTGTGAATGAATGAAGATCTTTTGTCAAATGTAAACACTACTGTCAAAATGTGTTAAATCAGAAACCGGTTTGTCATGTACTGTTTAAACGTATTTTTTTTAAAACTTCATTTAACACAGTGAGTTTGAGATGTGAATATTTTCAGATATTATATTAAGACGGAAAGAGATTTTAATACTTAAAACATAAAATATAAAAATATAATTAGACATTTAATTTTGAAAATAAATAAAAACAATTCAAACGAAAGATGTTTTGGAAGATGGATCGTAGACACCGACATCGAATTATATACGAAATTGAACGTGCCAAGAAGAGCATTCAGTCAGCTGATAGGAGCAGACGTCTCGGTGAGATGGAACTCAGACGCGAAGGCTTCCATGTTAACTCTCCCGGAATGCCCGGGATTCTCCCGGAATTAGCTATCCCCTCCCACCCTCCCGCCCGGGAGTCAATTTGGACCAAAAATCTCCCGGAAAGTCGACATACCAGACAAAAACTGAATCCACCAGCTTTTGTTTACAAATACAAAAGCATGTGCTCTACTCTCAATGGCAAGGTCATTAAGTTTGTGTGAAATGTCACCACTTACGTAAGAACTGATGACCAATTCTCATTTCTGTCAATGGCCGTGTTGTGATTATTGCAACACGTTTGGCGGATTAAATGAATTTGAGATGCAGGATAATTGCTGAAATTGATTATATATTAAAGGCACACCTTTGCTTGTATACAGGTAGCAGTCAAATCGAAAAATAAATTCCATACGTATAAAATCTTGTCCAATCGAAAAATGTGCAAAAATACGCACAAATTTATTGTGCATTTTGGATTTCACTTTCAGATAATTATAGCCAATTTTGGAGACAAACGGCTCAAACATATGAGTTGCTGTAATTTTCAATATATTGGGAAAAATTTCCGATTCGCAATTTTATAAAGCAGGCTGTGAAAAAAATTATGTTTTTGGTGAAAAAAATCTCTGAAAAGTTGGTAATTTACGGCACTTGCACGTTTTTTCATTCGCAGTGATAAATGGACAACAAAATATCCCCGAGATGTTTCGTCCTGGGCTGGCTGTGGCATAATTTTCACGTTTCACTGAAAAATGATCACCCCATTCCAAATCCCCTTCGTAAATGACCAACTACTTCCAGTGAGTAACCGGTGTGGTTAGGTGGGGCGCTGGGCTTTGGAAGATCGAATTACCACAACAACCGGGCTCTGGGGTGTGCCTAAACACCACAGATCGTCGCAGGTTACCGCGGGTCGCCGCAAGTACCCATAATTACCCAAATGGATCCAAAACTTTCAACACAGCACCATAACTGATATAGTGCTGAAAAGGTCGAAAATATCTCCAAACATTTTGTACATAAAACCATTGAAATATGGATGTCATTGGAACAAGCTCAGATATTGGCACATGACCACATCCATATTTCTGATTTCTGTTTTTCTCTATATTTCTATGGTTTGGGGCTTTTGAAAGGACAAATTATTCAAATAAAACACATTAGGGTGGAATGTTTAATGTATGTGTGTGTGAGGGGGGGGGGGGGGGGGTAACATGGAAATTATTGATGTGCTGCCCACGTGCAAAAATCTCACTGACAAGCATCCGAGTCTCACTGGGAGCTCATCAAAATCTCACTGACAGTCACCTCCAGAGGTTAACAGGTCTGGGTCACTCACCACCAGTTAGTAGAACGTTGACATATGTTCCTTTGATGTATTGTTGTTGGGCTGTTTCCTGTTATGTGTGTGTGGGGGGGGGAAGGGGTATTTGGTATTAATTTATATTTAAAATTGATCGATCCACACATGGTTTCTACGCGCAAAAAAAAATCTCCCTGAAAATCATGTCATCTCCCTGAAAATTTTCTTCAATCTCCCTGAAAAAAATTTTGGGAGGTTAACATGTCTGCGCGAAGCCACAAAAATATTTAAACCCGTGATGGAGGGTCAAGAGCGAACCAGAAAGGAGATAGTCGAAGAATTGAGACCCATAAAGGAGAGTTCTTTGAGAATGGGTTCGTTGCCTCCTAGTTTTGGAAATCGGTATTCCATTCAATCTACACCGGATTACGTTCCCACGGGAATTCAAACAGATATGAGCAAGTCTGATGATACGGCTTCGACTATCACCACTAGTAGCATCGCATCGTCCGATGATGATGGCGGTAAGAGAGATCAGTCGTATGGAATTTATAAGGATTCTCAGGGGAGAACTTTTGTAGGTGATACGGAAGTGGAAATGGACGATGATGAATTGATCGTGGGTTCGAATAAATATAAAGTAACTGATGGTCTGCGGAGATTGCTCCTTTATGACAAGCCTGGAGATTACACGGAACAGGATTTCGACAATTACGGAGACATTCTAGTTCAGACTCACGCCATGAAGAGAAATAACGACGCCAGAGAGACGAGACCCAAAACCAACAGAGGTTACAAGTGGACGAAAGTGGTGAAACCCATATGGGACATGAACAAGAAGTTCGTCGAATCAGTGACCAGCAAAGGGGTGAAAACCACTACTTTTCTTCCGAGCGATTCCGTAGCTCTGTCTCAGAGATTGAGTTTGTTGATGGCGAGCAGACGGGCTGGTAACACGGGATTAGTTAATCAGATAGTTGCTATATCTGACGAATTGTTGAGACAGAAGGTTTTGAATAAAAACCAGTATAAAAGGCTGATGAACGAATTGAAGGATTGATGCGTATATAATAATAAGTAGAGACAGAAACAAAACAAACAAACAAAAAAAAACCAAAACAGTAAATTCTTACACTAGAATAATAAAAGTATTTAAAATGATAAAACGATTTACCAGTGAAAAAAACAAAAATATATCATAAAAATAAAATATGTTGGTGATAAAGAACAGGGGATACGTCAGAACTTACGTTCTGGCATCGTCGATTCTATAATGCGAGCGTTCACGAGCAATGCGGGTAGAAAACTCGCATCAACCGCATTTGAGGTCGGTAAGAAGACGGCTTTGGATGCTGGTAAGAAAGCCGCTTCTGAAGCCAGTGGTAGGATAGCTTCTGCGGCTGGCAAGAGGGCAGCCGAGGCATTGATCGACAAGTTGATCAGTCCGCCGGCGAAGCGAGCTGCGTTAGAGCGAACGTCGAAAAGTTGGAAAGATTTTAAGGATGCCGTGGTGCCCATACAAGATTTAGCCAAAATGACGAGTGGATCCAGATTGAAGAGTGTGATATAAATAAATAATAATATTAAAACAACTAAGTTTGAAAAAACATAAAAAGATGAACATTAAAGATATGCTTGGAACGATGCCGCGACCAAGAGGTCGAATAACGAGTTCTTTCCCAAGAGCATAAGAGGTTTGATAGTGGGAAAATCGAATTGTGGAAAGACCAATCTGTTGATGAATCTGTTGTGCCGACCCGACTGGTTGGATTACGACAGATTGTTCGTGTTTGGCAAGAGCTTGTTTCAACCTGAATACAGATTGCTTCGAGAGTGCATGGATCGCAGATTGCCCAAGGACGTCATAGCCAGAATCTTTGACAGTAGGGAGGATTTCGACAAGAGTGGAGCTCCACTCTCGACCATTTTGAATGGCGCGGCGACGGAGCTGATGAAGAGAAATGCATCTTCGAACGTCGAGTGTCGATTTTATGAGAACGTTAGTGACGTTCCGGATCCTAGGGAACTGAAATCGGAAGATAAGAATCTCATGATTTTCGACGATCTGCTTTTGGAGAGACAGAACCGATGCGAATCATATTACGTTAGGGGTCGACACAGCAACGTGGACTGTTTCTACCTGTCGCAGAATTATTTTCGATTGCCCAGACAGACGATAAGGGAGAACGCTAATTTTCTATGTCTCTTTCGCCAAGATCTCAAGAATCTCAATCACATCTACGGCGATCACGTCGCAAACGACATGAGCGCTGCGGAATTCAGGAGATTCTGCAAGAGGGTTTGGGATGGTGGACTTTACAATTTCGTCGTGATCAATTTGACGAGCGAATTTAATCGCGGAAAAGATCGGTGCGGATTCGACAAGTTTTATGTTTCCGATGGTAATAATAAGATAGAGCATGAAAATAAAAATTAGAAAAAATAATAAATCTTCAAATAATTAGTTTTGAATGAAAAAAAAATAAAATTAAATATAATGTTCGAACATGGAGAATTGTTAGAACGGATAGCCGAGAATACGGCTGTGAAACAATCCATTCAAATCGTGGTGAGTGGTGATTCGACTCGATTCGCTACGAAATTCGAACCTTCCATCGAATTGAATAGAGAGAAAAGTTACGAGATGGCTTTGGTGAATCTGGAGACTTATTATTCCTTTCCCAACGTCACCGAAAAGAATAACTCATTCAAGCATTCTGACGGAACGGATTGGTTGGAGATTCGAATTCCCAAAGGGAGTTACGACATAGACGATTTGAACCATTACATTCAGACACGAATGAAGATGGATGGAAAGGGAAGCAACAAGATCAGACTCGCTCCCAATCCTAATACCTTACAGATGATGTTGGATTTGGAAGATAATTTTCGTGTGGATTTCAACACGGACGATTCTATAGGCAAGATGTTGGGATTCGATCGAAAGATGTATCGAGGCCACGCGGCATCTGAAAATACGGTAGACATTCTCGCTGTCATTATCATTCTGGTGAACGTGGACGTGATTGCCGGAAGCTACGTGAATGGTAGCACTCAACCGACGATCTATTCCTTCTTTCCAAACGTGTCGCCGGGTTATAAGATCGTGGAGCGACCTCGAAATTTAGTTTATCTACCAGTGATTTTGGACACGTTGTATAGTCTCAAAACCACGTTGACGGATCAAAATGGTGAACTGTTAGATCTTCGCGGAGAGAGAGTGACGATACGATTTCACATAAGAGAAATATAAAAAGCAAAAAAAAAAAAAATATTGTATATATAAAGATAACAAAAATAAAATAAACGCAATATTAATTTTACAAAAATTATTTTAATATAATTATTAAACAAGAAACAATTGAAGTAAATATATTTTAAAAAACAGAATTATGACAGAATACGTGGTTAAAAACGTGAACATATCCGCAGGACAGAGGAAGAAACTTAAGAGAGCGTTAACAACTCGAGGCGAGGCGGTGAGATTCAAATTCACTCACGAAGATCTGATGAGAGGCGTTCAGGATTCGATCGCCTGGACCAGAAGTCAAATCAAAAGGATGGAGAAAGCGATTCTCGATGGAAGAGGGTTGACGGTGAGAATGAGTCCCGCTCAATTGAGATACAATTTGAGAATGAAAGGTGGTTTCCTACCGCTATTGGCAGGAATAGCCACAAAAGCATTACCCTTCGCCACAAAGGCGCTACCCTTTCTCGGAAAGACTCTCAGCGTGGGAGCTCTCACGGGACTCGCTAGTTCGGCAGTTGAGAAATTAATGGGTGGCAGCGGACTGTTTTTGAAGAAGGGAGGAGTTGTGTTCACGTAGACGACAACGGTAAAGGATTGTATTTAGAACCTGTTAGAGGTGGCAACTCTCTGAGAGGAAACAGTCTCTATCTGAAGAGTGGACGGAACGTCAAGCGACTCGGCAAGGGTTTGTTGCTCGGTGAGAATTCGCCGTTTAAGAACATACCGATTTTGAATATGTTATTATAAATATAAAATTTATATAAAATATAAAAATCATAGAAAGTATAAAATAATATATTTAAAATGGGTGAAAAGGTGGAGAAACAAATTTATCACCTGGATGAAAAAGTGGAGAAACAATTTGACGATAATGACGAACATCGCGAGCCAGAGAGCGAAAAAATAAAAAAATGGTTAGACGCTAATGATGGATATCTAAGGAAAGAACTAATGAAAGAGATAGATGAAGCGTGGGATAGACGGTTGAGAATGAGACGATGATTTCCTCGGTCACCACTACCTTCTGAAGAGAATGGTGATGATGCGAGTGTTACCAAGAGATGCACAACATTTGTTCATAATTATGATTCGGATAAACAAAAATGTTACCATAAACGTATCACATCACAAAGAAAAAGAAAAAAAGAAAAAGAAGAATCGACACTGAAATTTGAGAGAAAAGGAAACGTTATTATAATATATTATGATGATGATAGTGAAGAAGAAGGAAAAACAAAAACAAAAAAAAAAAAAAGTAAATGAGATCTAAAGATGATCTCATTACTTTTTTTTTTTTTCATTTTTCTTCACTAAAAATCAATCACTCTATTGTTTATATTTCCAAGTCCGTTATTAGCATGTTGACGCTCGTGTCTTCTCCTTTTTCGAAAACGTGTTGAATGTTTATCTTTACTCTTTTGAGTTTTTTTACATCGGTCAACTCGCTCTCACCACCCAATTTCTTCACGAGTTCGAATGAGATGTTTGGAAATATGTAATTTCCATAGGGCAACGACAAATCGTCCTTGTCGAATTCTCTATCTTCGGCGATGACGATGTTCTGCAGATCGCTTTGGTACTCGTAAATCAAATTGAGCGTGGCTTCGTCCAATTTCAGAGGCATCTTATATTTCTCGTACTTATGCTCTAATCCCTTCGTCTCGACATCGTTCAATTCGATGGGATCATGTCATTGTAATCTATAGATTTTATGACCGAATTTCTTATACGTTTCGACTCGTTTCAATTTCAATTCGCATCTTTTAGGTGTTGTTGTCTTCATGATCGATTATTTGGGTTTTTTTGTTTTTACGAATTCTTGCAAATAATGTATATTTTAAATTTTGTATTTAAATAATAATTTGTTAAAAAAAAAAGTTTCTCTTTATTTCTCTTTATATATAAATAAAAGTTAAAAAAAAAAAAAATTCTTACAAACTCAATTTTGAGATAAAAAACAATGATCAAGTCCAAACATCCGAATTATAGTCTAGAACGTGCAAGACTTCAAACGTTTAAAAATTGGCCTTTGCATCTCGCTCAAAAACCTGAAGATTTAGCCACCGCGGGTTTCATTTACGTGGGTAGAGGCGACAAAGTAATAAGTAATTAAATACGCACATAAGTAATATTGAAAAAGGCGAATGCGATTATTTGAACAAGATCCTAACGTTGGGATTGATCAAAATCCAAGACGAAGTGAGGGATAGAGACAAAAACCAAAAATTATTGATGGATATGTTACAACTCGGATACACCGAGGAACAATTGTACGATGCGTTAAACATCGCGAACAAGACCCTGTCTCAATTCATGACTTTAGAACATCTCATCAAATTCATGGCGGAAGCGGACGAGTTATCGTCACTCATCGAAAACAAACCGAGTAAAATGTCCACCACCAAGTGTCTGGTCTGCGAAGGTGTCGCAAACGTCTTGTTTCTACCGTGCGCACACCTGCGTTACTGTAGAGAATGTCATTCTGAAGACGAGAAAACGTGTTCGGTTTGCGAGCGAGAAATAAAAGCGGTCTTAAATTGTTTTTGAATAAAAACACATTAAAGAAAAAAAAATCGAATTTAAAATTTAACTTTTTTTTTTTTTTTTTTTTTATTATATATTTAAAAAGAGTAAAAAAGCAAAACTTTTTAAACAAATTATTTAAATACAAAATTCGGAAAAAAAATATATTCTTACAAAATGAAACAAACAGATAAAAAAAATTGGAAAATTTAAATGAGAAAACCGTACCTCAGTTAAACGAGATTTGTAAACTATTAAAAATTTCACATGTCAGAAATCATAGAACTAAATCAAAAATGATTGAAGTCATACAGAAACATTTGCGAAACGATGGAAAGGCAAACAAAATGCTGATAGCAACGACGTCAAAAAATGCATTGGTTGTGAAAAATGAGAAGAAGAAGAAAAAAAAGATAGTAAAAGGAATCAAAATGCCGACGTCAAAAAAACCCCAAAACGTTTCGATTGTGAAAAATAAGAAGACGACTAAACGAAAAGCCGTTGAAGAAGAACTTCAAGTTTCCAAAGAAAAGAAAAGAAAAACGAAAACGAGTGATGCACATCAGATTCTAGGCAAACAAGATATATCGAGCGAACTTCAACGAGCAATAGACGAAGGGAAAGGAGAAGAATATCTAGCGCGACTCACCACGGAACTATTTCAGTCGAAGTGCGTGGAACAGGAGAGTGTGATCAAAGGCATTTTTAAAACTTTCAATGTGGTTCCCTCGTTGAAGAAAATCGATCCGAAATTGTTCATGGAATGGGTGAAGAAAAAGGTATTGGATTTGTTTCGCAAATACATGAACGTGTGACTAAAAATTAAGATGATACTCCATTGCGTGATGAATAAAATCGACGTGAAGCCCGGCGAGAGCATCGGGAAAAATGCATATTTCAGATCTAACGTCGAACCCATATTTTGAGGTTCAGATTTATCGGACGTTTTCGAAAAGATGAAAGACAAGATGTTGACGTCTCTCGCGAATTATCAACATGAAGGTAGTAATTGCACGTTCGATGAGATGTTGAAACTCGAAATTCACATAACTAAAAACGATTTGTTGAAAGGGTCTTCCTACGTGAAATTACCGTATTTCCTCGCTAAGAAATACGCTGTGATCAACGTGAAAAGTGACGATGATCAGTGTTTTAAATGGGCAGTCACATCCGCTTTATACCCTGTCAAAATAAACTCCGATAGAGTTTCTCAGTACGAGGAAACTTCTAAAAATCTCGATTGGACCGGAGTGACTTTTCCAACGCAGTTAAAACACATCGAATGTTTCGAGGCTCAAAATCCTACCGTTGCGGTGAACGTCTTGGGATACGACGAAAAACGGAAGATCCATCCTCTCAGACTGACTTTGTATCTCGGAAGAGAAAAGACGATTATTTTATTATTGATTTCGAATGGTGACAATCATCATTATTGTTGGGTTAAACATCTGAGTCGATTACTGTCGAAACAAAATAATAATCATAATGGAAAGATATCTTTATGTTACAATTGCATGAACGTGTTTCACAGCGAAGACTTGTTGGCGAAACATCAGGAATATTGCAACGAAAATCAAGGTGTCGCCGTCGAAATGCCCAAACCCAACACCATCGCGAAGTTTGAAAATCACAATAGAAGGTTAAAAGTACCATTCGTTGTGTATGCCGATTTTGAATGTTTCACTGCGAAAATGAGTTGCTGTCAACCCAACGCTCTTCAAAGTTACGTCGAAAGATATCAAAAAGACATACCTTCAGGCTATTGCATTTACGTGAAATGCGCTTTCGACTCGCAACACGACATGGGTCCCTTCACCTACACGAAACAGTGCGAAGACGACGACGTGGCTCAAAGGTTCGTGGAAGAGTTAGAATGGAAACTTCAAATGTTATAGGACAAATTCAAAACTCCGGCAGAAATGATCATCACGCGAGAGCAGCAGGACGAAAATAACAGGGCCACCGAATGTCACATATGCAAACAATCGTTCGACGAGAATTCAAAGGAAAATAGGAAGGTCAGAGACCACGATCATTACACGGGTTTGTATCGCGGTCCGGCTCACAGCAAGTGTAATTTAAAATATCGAGACGCCGTTTTCTATCCGGTGATGTTTCACAATCTCTCGGGTTACGATAGTCATCTGTTCGTGAAAAATCTCGGCACCTCACACGAAGAATTAAATTGCATCGCGAACAGCGAAGAAAGATACATTTCCTTCACGAAATGGAAGCTTATGGAGGAGAGAAGAGTAATCGACGGAGAGACGTTGGAAGAAAAAACGAAATCCATTCGTAGACGCATATGTTTCATCGACAGTTTTAAATTCATGCCGACCGCTCTGGAAAAATTAGTCGATAACATGAGCAAGGATAAATTTAAAATCACGAGCGAACATTTCGGAGAACGAGTAGACGTCATGTTGAGGAAAGGAGTCTATCCTTACGATTACATGAACGATCTAAAGAGATTCGAAGACACTGCACTACCTTCGAAAGAAGATTTTTATTCGAAATTATACGAATCTGACATTTCCGACGAGAATTACGAACATGCTAAAAACGTGTGGAAATCATTCGATATGAAAACCATGAGAGATTATCACGATCTCTATCTGGCAGACGTGTTCGAAAATTTTCGAGACGTCTGTTGTCGAAATTACGATCTGGATCCCGCTTGGTATTTCACCGCACCCGGTTTGGCATGGGACGCTCTGTTGAAGACCACCAAAGTCCAATTGGAATTATTATCCGACGTGGACATGTTGCTCATGTTCGAAAGGGCTGCGAGAGGTGGCGTCTCGATGACCTCCCACAGACATTCTGAAGCTAACAATCCCTACATGAAAGAAGGTTTCGATTCGAAACGATCGACTAAATAAATACAGTATTGGGACGCTAATAATCTGTATGGTTGGGCTATGAGTCATCCTTTACCGATTGGAAATTTTGAATGGGTGAAGGAACCGGAAGAGATGCAAAAATGGAGAGACTATCCTTGCATTTTAGAAGTCGATTTGAACTATCCGAAAGAATTACACGATCTACACAACGATTATCCGCTGACTCCTGAACGAATGGAACCGAATGAGGGAGACGAGGAAAAACTCATTCCCAGTTTATTTAACAAACGTAACTACGTCGTCTACAGCGAGAATTTGAAACAGTACATCGATTACGGGATGAAATTAGTCGACATACATCGCATCATTCGATTCGACGAAGAGCCTTGGATGAAAAAATACATCGATCTCAACACGAATCTCAGAACTCGAGCCGAGAACGATTTCGAAAAAGATTTCAAACTCATGAACAACTGCGTGTACGGTAAATCGATGGAAAACATCAGGAAGAGAACCGACATTCGACTCGTCACGTCTGAGAAAAGAGCTAAAACATTAGTGGCGAAACCCAATTACAAACACCGAACCATATATTCGACGAAAATCTAGTGGCCGTTCACATGCAAAAGATGCACCTGAAGTTTGACAAACCGTATTATCTCGGACCGATCATCTTAGATATCAGCAAGCGATTGATGTACGAGTTTCACTACGATTACGTCAAATGAAAATTTGGTGATAAAGCCAAACTACTGTTCACCGACACGGACAGTTTAGTTTACGAGATAGAGACGAAAGACGTCTACCGAGATATATCTCAGGATGTGGCCGAGTGGTTCGACACAAGCAATTATCCCGTCAATCACCCGTCCAACATTAAATCGAACGACAACAAGAAGTTGTTGGGTAAATTTAAGGATGAGAGTGGCGGTAAACAAATCGTCGAATTCGTGGGCTTGAGACCCAAACTGTATGCTTATCGTCTAGAAGATGATGAAGAGATCAAGAAGTGCAAAGGAGTTAAAGCGTGCGTGGTGAAGAAAAACATCTCTTTCCAAGAGTATAAAGATTGTCTGTTAGGAAGTGGTCTGGTGTATAAGACTATGAAATCGATTCGAAACGAAAATCCCGACTTGTATACCGAAATAGTCAACAAGATTTTGCTGACGGCCGACGATGATAAGAGATTCGTGTTAGACGATAAAATAAGCACTTTGGCACTCGGACATTGGACTGCGGAACTAACTATAGACGATATGAATGTGGATGATTGGATTCCAGAAAATCAAGAGGAATTAGACGAATTCAAAATTATAGAAATCGATAGTGACATCGAGAAAGTTAGTTTAAAAAGAAAAAGAAAAAAATAGAAAAAAAAATAACGTCATTTTTAGTAAATTATAATAAAATAAATAAAAAAAAATATATACTTATTTATGAATAAGAAAATAAAGATATCCGTAGAAGGTGTCGTCTTACCCAATGAACCCCTATCCAACATCGATCTGTTGAATGCGGCAAAAGATTTGAAAATCGAAGATTTTCTAGGAGTGTTTTCCAGAGATGCCTTGCCGAAGAGAAGACCTCGACAATCGGAATGCGGAATTTTAAATGTAGACGATTCATCAGGTGAAGGCGCTCACTGGGTGGCATGGTTCAAGAACGGGAAGAAGAAAAATTATTATTTCAACAGCTACAGAATCTCGCCGCCAAAAGAAATAAAGAACTATTTCAACAAATCGATGGTTCGTTACAACACAGAACAAGTGCAATCACCAGATCAAGTGTTTTGCGGTCACCTGTGTCTCTACGTTCTCAAGAGATGGTCTGAAGGAGATCGATTTCAAGACATTCTCAATGACTTACATTAGAGAGAGATTTTTTTTTTATAGTATATATAAAGATAAAAAATTATTTTAAAAAAAATTTTAATTGAATAAAAACGAAAAATAAAATAACATAGTTCATTTTTTAATAAACTGCGTTTTGAACACATTTTTTCTAAAAACAAAAAAATCCTTACAACAACATGCCAGTCGATAAATTTGGTAGAAGTGACAACGAAAAAGTCAACCCGAGAAAGAAGAGGAAGACGTTCGAAGTCGACGATGGTTACGACATTGCCAACTTAGACGAACGTTACATTCGGAGATATGAACCTCGACAAGAACCTTTGAACATGAACGATAAGAAGCTCTACAATCTTCCCGAGCCGATAGATCTCGCAGATGCTGCGACTAAAAAATACGTCGACAGGGGGAACGCCGATTTCGAATGAATCCTGCTGGATAATTACGTGGATAAAACCATGACCGACGATCTCGATCTGAAATCCAAACGTTTGGTGAACGTCGCGAATCCCGTAGATCCCACCGATGCCGCGACCAAGAAATACATGGACGACTCTCACACGAGATTCAACGAACACCTGAGAAAAAAATACGTTACAAAAACGATGCACTCGGAATTGAACGCTAATTATAACAAGATAACAAATGTGGCCGCTCCCACGAATCCCAAGGACGTGGCAACCAAACACTACGTAGATCTGGAACAGAGAAAGTCTGACGGACGAGAAATGAAATCGGATCTGAATGCGGGATTCCACAAGATATTGAATCTGTCGAAGATCGACAACACGGATGCGGACTCAACCGCAGTCAACAAGGGCTACGTGGATTCTGCCATGATACAATCGCAAGAATACCTAGAATCGCAAGTGGACGATCTCTACCTGAACAAAGAATCTGGCGGAACCATGGAGGGTGGCATCAACATGAACGGTCACAATTTATTCGGTCTCGATCACAATCCCGAATTCGATTCCAGCACGGTAAGCAGGAAGTACGTGGACGACAACTCGGTCTGGAGAAAGGGCGACATCATGGAAGGTAAACTAGACATGGGTGGACACACGCTCACGAATCTACCGGAACCCCGTGCACATGACGGATGCCTGCACCCTGATTTCGGTGGTGGAGAAAGTCAAATATGCCAGACAATTGATCACCGTGTGGGCCGAAGAGGCCGGCACCTTAGATGAAGGAAAAGCTGAGTGGTCTTTCGGAAATGGAAGTAGCGGATCGAAACACGGTCAGGTGGGATATCCCATGCCGTTGGGAGGTGAAATCCTTCGAATGAGTCTGGCTTCCTCGGATTTGAATAACAGAGTGGTCGTCAATCTCATGGTGAATGGTGTGGAGAGCGATAAGAGATACAGCGTCGAAAAGACTGAGAATCAACACGTGAATGTTAGCACGTTCGGCACGCCTCTCAAAGTGAACGCCGGAGACAGGATTAATTTCGTCACGAAAACCAATAATCCCGAAGCCACCACTTCCGTGGTGAGTCTACTGATCGAACTGGATCCTTTGAACAAACAGTGAATGCGTGGAAAATAATGAATTGAAAAAAAATAATGTGTGATTATTAAAAAACAAAAAAAAAAATAAAGTAATGTGATCTAGAGAGATGTTCAATCTCTCTAGATCACATTACTTTATTTTTTTTTTGTTTTTAATAATCACACATTATTTTTTATTTTTTTTTCACACACGTCTCTCATCGAATGATCGACATCTTTTTTCCATCCGATTCGAATTGTAATTCTCTGTCCGACAGGACCAGGGCAAAGGCTTCGGTTTTTCTCGGCACGTTCCTATCGAATTGCATCTTGATCTGAATGTCTAACACGCTACTCTTGAGTCGTTCACTCTGTTTACTGACGTCGAATACGAACATGGGATACATCGACTTGTATTCACTGGGAGATATGTTGGGGTTGCTCATCAATTCGTCTAGACCATGATACTTCTTTCTAAAATCAGCGGCGTCGCCGTACAGTCTGCAGAAATCGTTCTTGTCGAACGACGCATTGTAATCGATTGCCGGATATCTCGTGGCGTTCAGAAACACTTGCATGTTTCTCAAACTGCAGTGATCGAACAGCGATGCATTCTTTTCCTGAGACCCGTCCCTATCGGTCTGAAACGCAACCACGATGAAACGCGGTCTCTCAGAAGCGGATTTTACCATCAATCTCCAATCGAAGTGATTCGTGGAGGGAGGAATGCTAGCCGTGTCGCACTGTCTCATTCTAGATCCCATGGGTAATTTACTCTTGGATTCTATGATATTGTAGAGATGTTCTTTCTCCACGAGCGAAGGCTCCACATGCGGAACGAACCACGATATCTTGTGTAGAGTTATCTTACCCGCATCGGTCGCGGTGAGTCTCACTATTGCGTCATCATTTCCTTTTCGAATCAATGTCAGATTGTGTTTGAATCCGTACATGATCTTGTTGTAATCGTCCGCGAATCCGAAGATGTGTTTCAAAGGTATCCTGAACGAAAACGTTCCTTTTGGTCTGGACATCTTGACGACGTAGTCGAATATCGCGGCGGCGGCTGCGCTAGCAGGACCTACAGTGTCTTTCACCCACAACTGATTAAGTTCTCTGGACTTCAAAAAATCATCAGGATACGTCAAGAGTCCGAACATCGTGGTGGCCTGACTGGGATGAAAAACAGATTCTATCTCTTGTCCGGATAGCATGTATTTTATGTTACTGAATAGATGCATGATGCCATTATTGGCAAGAGTAACCGTGTCGTCGTCGGCGTAGTCGCTTCCATCTTCCTTGGTGAGACGTCCCTGCACCACTATGTAACTCTCGCTAGGATGTACGAATAGATCTTGAGTTTCGACGTTGATTCTTATCTCTCCCGCATTGTTCAAACTCATTCCGGTTACCGGTTCGTATTCGTGAACCTCATATTCTTGAATACTTTCATCTTTCACTATGCTTTGTGCTATATCTAGTATATTTGTCATTTTAAAGGATTTTTAGGGGTTTTTTTGTTTATTAATTAACTTGCTTTCTTTATTTAAAAAATAGTTTTTAATTATTTTTTATTATTATTTTTTTTCTCTCTTAGATATATATATGTGTGTAAACAAGAAAATGTTAAAGAGAGTAAATAAAAAAAAATTTTGTGTTCTTCATCAAAACTTCGTCTTCTGTAATTGTTGTTCGTAAAACTTTCCGATGATCTCTTCTCCATCCAAAGCTTTGATTTCGTAAGTCACCGGATCGGTGTGAAATATTTTGATGATCACGAAAATTTCCGAGGTCCATCGAGGAGTATAACCCTTTTCGAAGTGCTTCTTATAAGCGTAGATTCTCACTCGATCGCCGACCGCAAATTTCGGCGTTCTAGACTTCTTCCTGATCTTAGATCTCTCGGGATATAGATTCGCGTAGACCCGTTTTTCGTTTCGAGGATCGCTAGCTTCCGCGGGAGTCATCTTGATCGATCTGTGTCGCGTGTTGTTGTAATCTTTGACCAGACCATTCAGAGCGTATATGTATTTCTTGGTCGAATTCGCTGTGAAGCATCTGTGCATCTTCTCCTTCATCGTTCGATTCCAACGTTCCACCACACTGGCTTTCTCTTCGTTTTCGATCGAGTAGAGGTCTACCAATCGACGAACGTCCTTGTTGTAGAATTCCTTTCCCTTGTCCACCCACAATTTACTCGGTTTTTGAGAAGATGAGTCGAACACGCTCTTCAGAGCCTCGGCGACACAAGGTCCCGATTTATCCTTCAAAGCTCTGATCCAACTGTATTTGGAAAACACGTCGATGACCGTCAATAGATATTTGACACCCTCGTTCCACCTCGAAAACGATCTCATGTCGACCAAGTTGGCAGACCAAATGTCATCCAGACCCTTCACAAACACCCTTCTCTTTCTAAATTTACGCACTATGGGTTTGTGTAACTCCTCGGCCAATTCGCTCGTCAATAATCGTTTCTTCTTCTTTTCAGATGCGCTTTTTTTTTTTTGAACGCCCCATCCGAATCGACGTTTTGCACCGATCAGATTGCCGACCAGCGAACGTTCCATCTTCTCTCTCCTGGTCGGATTCGATATGCCTCTCAATATCCGCAACATGTCTTTGTCGCAGACGTCGTTGCGAGTCTTGGTGTCGGGATGTCTGGCGTAGCACAGATCATGATCGTACGCGGCCACGTCCACCCTATTCACGGGTTTGCTCCAAGATTTGTGTGTCAGATCGGCGTTGAGTCTCTTGTTCAATTTTGTTCCGGGTCCCGTGAAACTGTGACCGGGCAGATGCATTTCGAAAGGTAGATTGTTGATCATTTATTCACGATGCCTTTACCTTTGCTCGCGTTCTTTTGTTTGATGAGTCGAGTCTTGACAGAACCATACACGTCGCAAATTCCGCAAAGCATCCGTCTGTCGTTTTTAGTTCGCACTTCTCTAGAATTACTCGTCTCGGTAACTCTCTTACACTTTACGCAATACATTTTTTTAAGAGTTATTTAAATTAATTTCGTTTTTTTTATTTTATATATAAATTTAATTTTTTTTTTTTTTTTAAATTCTGTTCTTATTATATATATATATTTTTTTTTCAATCGCTGCTCTTGAGTTCTATCATCTTACTGAATTCCTCCCTGGCCTCTTTCCTCCCCTTTTCCACAAGAGAATCCTTCATCTCTTCCTTGATGATCTGACGAGTCTTGATTCTCACGGCTTCTTTCATGGCATCGTATTTCGTTTTCTCGCTCAATATCACGAAGTATTCACCGTCCGATATCATACCGTCTTTCAACGCCATAGAGATCATTTTGGATATCGTGTCGATCTTGGAGTCGGCCAAGACGTGAATCTTGTCGTGTTTCCTCACCTTCAGATATAATTTCCTACTCAAAAAGTTTCCGACCGTGCTAAACAATCCGGCGGCGAGAGCCACTCCTTCTATGGTCAGCACGATCGGAATGGCGACCGCGGTCGACAACAATCTGATGCCGGCCACGTGTAAACCCATGGAAATCGTGATGAGTGTCGTGTCGATCGCGTTGACGAATTTCACGAAACGCGAATACTTCTTCTTGAGGGAACGACGAGAATCTCTCTCTCGAGTTAGATACTCTTGGATTCTATTGATTTGATCGATGCAATACCTCTCTCCTCTTTCTCTTTCTTCTAGCGACGGCGCCGTCGGCAAAACGACGTTCGGCTTCTCGTCCTCGTCGTCCACTAACGTCGGATACAATTTATTTCTGGTTCTCATTTTTTTTGTGTTTTTTTTTCTTTCTAATATTAGATAAAAAAAAATTTATGTGTGTATTTATTTTTTTTTATTTTCTACTCTCCCTTATTTTTATATCAACGAAAAGAAAACTTAGACGTATGCTTCGTTCAGCAATAATTTCTTGATGCATCCCTTGTCTTCTAAAGTCAAACTTCTATGCGCCAAGTTCAGTTCTTCCGAATCTGTGGGCCTGTCTCGATTCTTACAGAAGACTAATCTCTTCCAAAACGTGATCACATCGTTGAATTTAACGCGTTCGAACGCCGGTTCGAAATACATGATGACCATATCTTCCCTTTCCATCGTCAGACACGAATGATTCTCATGATCGAAGTCTAGATGATCCCGACATCCGACGCATCATTCTAACAAGATGGGACGTAGTTCTTCATTCACGCAGATTGCGTATGCTCTCATCAGCATGTTTAAAAGAAACCTCGCTCCAATAGTCTGAGAATCGCTCATGATTTATGTTTTTTTATTATCTATTCGATTTGATATATTTATTTTTCTAAATAACTATTTATTTATATTTTTTTTCTCCCCTATATATATATATCAATCAAAAACGTGACAGCGGGCTCGCGAATTTCCAACCACACCGACGACAACAACAACACTCTTCGTTCAAAACATTTCCATTGAGATCACCTCGCAATAACGTGTGCCAGTCTCACTTCGAGAAACGCTACAGTGGGTTTGCGGATTCAAACATCACCTCTTCGCGCGAGTCGATTTCACACCTAAAATCCGCAAGCGAGTTTCCCCCCATAGGATTCAGTGTTAAAATCGTGTACGGACGCAGATTGTTAGAATCGGCAAAGATGATGATGAGTTCGAACTCTCAAAACGTTTTTTTGCTCGCAATTTAACACTCTCCATAGGGTTTTAGCGTTAAAATCGCGTGCGGACACGGATCGTTAGAATCGGCAAGATGATGAGTTCGAACTCTCAAAACGTTTTTTTGCTCGCAATTTAACACTCTCCATAGGGTTTCAGTGTTAAAATCGTGTACGGATGCGGATTGTTAGAATCGACAAGACGATGAGCTCGAACTCTCAAAACGGTTTTTTGCTCGCAATTTAACACTGAATCCTATGGGGAAAACTCATCTGCAGATTTCAATCAAAACGGTACATGTACGTGTACGTAAAACTATGCACGTCTAGGATACAATTCAGTGTTAAAAAAATTCGAGCTCACCCTAAAAAACCGTTAAAATCTTGTACACGTTAACGATTTTAACACTAAATCCTATGGAGATGTACATGTACACGTACACGTACATTGTACATGTACAGGTGAGCTCGTATTCTCAATTATCACCTACTTATATCGAAATTTCGACTTAAAATCTCGAAATTTTGACTTTTTATCTCGAAATTTCGACTTGAAATGTCGAAAATTTCGACTTAAAATGTCGAACTTTTTGCTTTTTGTCTCGAAATTCCCACTTAAAATCTCGGAATTTCGACTTTTTATATCGAAATTTCGACCTAAAATCTCGAAATTTTTGCTTTTCATCTCAAAATTTCGACTTAAAATGTCGAAATTTTAACTTTTTATTTCGAAATTTCGATTTAAACTCTCGAAATTTTTACTTTTTGTCTCGAAAATTTCGACTTTTTATCTCGAAATTTCATAAAATCGCGAAATTTCGACTTAAAATCTCGAAACTTTGACTGTTTATCTAGAAATTTCGACTTATGTCGGAATAAATTTCGAAATTTTGACTTTTTATCTCGAAATTTCGACTTAAAATCTCGAAATTTTTAGTTTTTATCTTGAAATTTATACTTAAAATTTCGAAAATTTCTACTTAAAATCTCGACGTTTTATCTCGAAATTTCGACTTTTTATATCGAAATTTCGACTTGAAATCTCGAAATTTTTACTTTTTATCTCGAAATTTCGACTTGAAATGTCGAAAATTTCGACTTAAAATGTCGAACTTTTTGCTTTTTGTCTCGAAATTCCCACTTAAAATCTCGGAATTTCGACTTTTTATATCGAAATTTCGACCTAAAATCTCGAAATTTTTGCTTTTCATCTCGAAATTTCGACTTAAAATGTCGAAATTTTAACTTTTTATTTCGAAATTTCGATTTAAACTCTCGAAATTTTTACTTTTTGTCTCGAAAATTTCGACTTTTTATCTCGAAATTTTGGCATAAAATCTCGAAATTTCGTCATAAAAATCGCGAAATTTCGACTAAAAATCTCGAAATTTTGACTGTTTATCTAGAAATTTCGACTTATGTTGGCATAAATTTCGAAAATTTGACTTTTTATCTCGAAATTTTGACTTCAAATCTCGAAATTTCGACATAAAATCTCGAAATTTCGACTTTTTACATTGAAATTTCGAAATTTTTACTTTTTATCTCGAAATTTCGACTTAAAATCTCGAAAATTTCGACTTAAAATCTCGAAAATTTCGACTTAAAATGTCGAAATTTTTACTTTCTGTCTCGAAATTTTGACTTAAAATCTGGAAATTTCGACTTTTTATCTCGAAATTTCGGTATAAAATCTCGAAATTTCGACATAAAATCTCGAAATTTCGACTTTTTGTCTCCAAATTTCGACTAAAAATCTCGAAATTTGGGACTTTTTATCCCGAAATTTGGACTTTTTATCTCGAAATTTCGACTTAAAATCTCGAAATTTCGGCTTTTTATCTCCAAATTTCAAATTAGAATCTCGAAATTTGGACTTTTTATCTCCAAATTTCGACTAAAAATCTCGAAATTTCGACTTTTTATCACGAAATTTCGACTTTATTTTTTATCTTCCTTCAGGAAGTTCATTATGCGTTCAGTACGGAAAATACTGCAGTGTTTCAGCTACGTCAACTCATTGTTTCTCCAATCTTTATACGCTCGTTTGAAAAACGGGACGTATTATGTGAATGGTCTCGCCGTCCGTCCGTCCGTCCGTCCGTCCTTCCGTCCTTCCGTCCGTCCGTCCGTGGACACATTTCGTTTCTGGACGATAACTTCAGTTGTAATGGTTTGAGCTGAATTAAATTTGGCATGTGGATTTAGTATAACAAAATACAGGATGTGTTCGATTTCCGTTTCTAGCGGCCCATTTGCAGTAGAGTTATTACCCTTTATTTTTGCCCCAAAATGCATTTTTAAGGAATTTGAGTTATTAAAAAATTGACTCCTACAACACCCCCTCCAACCACCCCTCCAACCACCCCCCCCCCCACCCCCTTCCCCCACCCCCCGACCCGTTAGTTGGGCAATTTTTCTTTTCTTTTCTCCAAAATGCATTTTAAAGGATTTAGCTTTTGGCAATGCATGCCGTTTATTGGATGAAAACAGTGATTGTGTACAATTCGAAAAAGACTAACTAATGCTCTCGTAATAATATAATAGCTCTTGTTCGAAAATGCGTTGTGGTGTATGGTATTTGCCACCGACATATCTGTATGTAATATCTTCAGTACAGGTGAGTTCATGGTAAGTTTCCAGTGCTCTTTCCATAATTTCCCACATTTGCAGCAGGCAATTGATTCACTGTAGTGGTCGATATCTGTGATGTAACTGAAGTGATTCTTGTAGAGGTTGATATACATAATACCGTCAAAACGTCTGTTGGATCTCTGAATGACCTTAGCAGTCGCGTCATCATTTTCTTCAACCAGTTCAAAAACTTGGATGTTAACTTCGAACATTTTCTTCACGTCTGGTAGCTGATGTAGTTCTAGTCCAACAAATTGTTCTGGGTATATCGGTATATTTCTTGAACAGTGCTTCAGTGGTTTTGTTCAGAGTGTGATAACTACCACCACTCCAAAGCGCCAGCCACCGAAACAAGCCGAGATTGTCGTCGTTTGCGAAATTACAATTTTGATCTTTCACCAAGGCCGCCATGAAGCGATTGTCCAAAAAGTACTGGGGCATGTCTTCTGCTTCTCCACCGATGGGATGGTTGTTTATTTTGTTCACTTAGAATGTGAGGTTGGACAGTTGGTGAACGACCCTCTTTGAATTGGGTCTTTTCTGGCGGGCCCGTTCAAATATATCTTCTTCCTGGATAGTTTTTAGAAAATCTTAAAAGTCGGCTTCTTTACATATCAAATGAGGCACATCCAATACTCGGGTGTTGTTTTGCGAAGCATGAAAATATCACAGCTTTTCAATTTCGTTTTTAGCTTAACTTGACAAAGTCAAGATTAGCTATTGCCATCACGCGTGCGGAAGTCTGTTAGTCTGTTAGTCTGTGAATCTGTGAGTCTGTTCACATTTTCCTTTAGCATAGGCTACACCCCGTAGTTCTTGTCTGATCGTCACGAAGTTTCATATGCAGGTTTGGGGTCATGTCTAGATGAGAACGTCCCATTTTGGTCGCGATCGGTCAACCGGTATGGCGGTCCGAGCCCAAAACCCGAAAACCATTAGCACAGTCTACAGGTTGTATTTATGAAGGGATTTCATTGTAACTTGGTAGGATGCCTCTGCGTAATGCCTAGATGAGAACGCCCCCTTTTGGTCATATGTCAACCGGGATGGCTGCCCAAGCCCGAAACCCAAAAACTTTTAGATCAGTCTGAAGGTCATATTTAATATGGAGGGATTTCACTGTAATTTTGTAGGTTGACTCCGGATGATGTCTGGATGAGAACTTCCCCATTTGGTCGCGATCTGTCAACCGTGACGACTGCCTGACCCCAAAACCAGAAAACCCTTAGCACAGTCTACAGGTCATATGTATGGAGGAATTCCATTGTAACTTGGTAGGTTGACTTCATATAATGTCTAGATGAGAACGTCCTTTTTTGGACGTGATTGGGCAACTGTGACAACTATATGGGCCCGAAGCCCGAAAACCTTTAGCACAGTCTACAGGTCATATTTATGAAGGGACTTCATTGTAACTTGGTAGGATGACTCCAAATAATGTCTAGATGGGAACGTCCCCTTTTGGTCGCGGTCATTCAGCCTTGATGGCTGCGGAGCCCAAAAACCTTTAGCATAGTCTATAGGTCGCATTTATGGAAGAATTTCATTGTAACTCGTTAGGTTGACTCCATATAATTCCTAGATGATGACATCCCCTTTTGGTCGTGATTGGTCAACTGTGACGGCTACATCGGCCCGAAGCCCGAAAACCTTGAGCACAGTCTACATGTCATATTTATGAAGGGATTTCATTGTAACTTCGTAGGATCACTCCAGATGATGCCCAGATGTGAATGTCTCCTTTTGATTGCGACCAGTCAACCATGATGGCTGCCCGAGCCCGAAGCCCGAAAACCTTTAGCACAGTCTACAGGTCATATTTATGAAGGGATTTCATTGTAACCTGGTAGGTTGACTTCATATAATGTCCAGGTGAGAATGTCCCCTTTTGGGTGTGATTGGGCAACTGTGATGGCTACAGGGGCCCGAAAACCTTTAGCACAGTCTACTGGTCATATTTATGAAGGGATTTCATTGTAACTTAGTAGGATGATTCCAAATAATGTCGAGATGAGAACGTTCCCTTTTGGTCGCGGTCATTCAGCCTTGATGGCTGCCGGAGCCCAAAAGCCTTTAGCATAGTCTATAGGTTGTATTTATGGAAGGATTTCATTGTAACTTGTTAGGTTGACTCCATACAATGCCTAGATGATGACATCCCCTTTTGGTCATGATTGGTCAACAGTGACGGCTGCAGGTGTCCGAAGTCCGAAAACCTTGAGCAGTCTACAGGTCATATTTATGAAGGGATTGCATTGCAACTTCATATGATCACTCTAGATGATGCCTAGATGAGAAGTACCCTTTTGGTTGCGATCATTCAACCATGATGGCTGCCCGACCTCGAAGCCCGAAAGGCTTTAGCACAGTCTACAGATCATATTTATGAAGGAATTTCATTGTAACTTGGTAGGTTGACTTCATATAATGTCTAGATGAGAACGTTCCGTTTTGGATATGATTGGGCAACTGTGGCGGCTACAGGGGCCCGAAGCCCGAAAACCCCTTAGCACAGTCTACAGGTCATATTTATGAAGGGATTTCATTGTAGCTTGGTAGGATGACTCCAAATAATGTCTAGATGAGAACACCCCCTTTTGGTCGCAATCATTCAGCCTCGACGGCTGCCCGAGCCCCAAACCCCAAAACCTTTAGCATAGTCTATAGGTCGTATTTATGTAAGGATTTCATTGTAACTTGTTAGGTTGACTCCATATAATGCCTAGATGATGACATCCCCTTTTGGTCGTGATCGATCAACTGCGACGGCTTCAGGGGCCCAAAACCCGACAGTCTTGAGCACAGTCTACAGGTCATATTTATGAAGGGATTTCATTGTAACTTCACTGGATCACTTCAGATGATGCCCAGATGACAATATCCTCTTTTGGTCACGATCATTCAACCATGATGGCTTCCTGAGCCCAAAACCCGAAAAACTTTAGTACAGACCACAGGCCATATTTGTGAAGGGATTTCATTGTAACTTAGTAGAATGGCTCAGTATAATGCCGATATGAGGACGTCCCCTTTTAGTAGTAATCGGTCAACCGTCATGGCTACAAAGGCCTGAAGCCCGAAAACCTTTAGCACAGTCTACAGGCCATATTTATGAAGGGATTTCAATGTAACGTGATAGGATGACTCGTTTTGGAATAATTTCACTGTAACTTGGTAACTGCCGTTGATATACGTTAACTGTGAGGGCCACATACATTAACTGTGAGATCATATTAACCCACCCCTCCGCCCTTTAGTACAGTGTACACCTCATATTATTTTTATTAAAATAATAGCATACAGGGAACAGAAATTAACACATTCCCAATTATTACAGTTCTTGTCTTATTTCATAATCCTTTCATAAACGTTGAACATTGTCATTGTCGTTTTCATCAAACACAACACACAGACAAGTTAAGCGACAGTGTCATTGACACTTTCATTATAAAGAATAAACCCGTAACTTAAGTTGATCTTGAAGCGTAATTCTTGTGGAAGAAATATAGTACTGGTCAGTTCACTAGCCATGGTCGATAGGTCCGTAGTCTGCAGCCGATAGTTATAAACATCTTGAATTTTTCTGTTTGAAATATAGTTGGTTCGTATGCTATCCCAGTTTTCACGATACAGAGTTTTCATCTCATCTCCCTCTTCGGTCAGTAAATTCTCATCGAATGCTGTAGGATCGATATCAATAGTACTGGTTGGTCCAGGAATCTTGGCCGCCCTCACGTGCACTTGACCTTCAAACTTACGTTTGGGTGGAGCTGAGCCTTGCACCACACTGTTATGTCTGTTGAAATGAGTAAGTTGGTCCACACTCCCTACAGGTATTTGTCTCGAGGCAAGTCCTCTGGTGCTATTTCAAATTCCCTTTTCTTGTGAAAGTCTTGTGGTAATATGAACAGCCAAACTTCTCTTCTCAGAGTTATATATGTATTCTTTCCTTCCGCAGTTAAAAATATGTCCATCAATAAGTATTTAATTCCTTCTGAAAGCATAAATATATTGATATAATTTGAGCTTTCCAGCATAATCATAACGCTACGGTTGTGGTGATTTTTTGATTCTGATTCTCTTTTCATCAAAATGTCGATCAAATCAAGTCTCGATTGAGCAACATTTCAAGCTTTGATTCACCGAAAATGAATGTTAATGACATATTTCAGAACAAATTGTCCAGAACAGATTAGTTGCTCGGAAAACGAACCGTCGGTTCGTTTTTCCAACCAACAAATCTTCAAGACGAGTTAATCTAAACATGGACGATGACCTATTTGAGGGCGAGACTGGTTCCAGACCATAGACCAAACCGCGTCGTATTTAGTCTCCTGAGCAAACCACAAGGTATTCACCTAGAGGTCTGCTATCAGCTTCAGTCATTTTAAAATGGCGGCGCAAATGGAGAAGAAGAAAGGCGTTTCTCGGTAGGGATGAGAAGTTGTGCTGTGGAGTACGTTAAAATGCCCATATCTTGCCCATTTTTATCGAAATCTTTTCCCGAGATATTTTCTGATCAACTTGAACAGAAATGCGTGCATATCACCACCAAACAACAGTATTCGACACGTTTTAATGTCAGGGAGCCAAGTCGATTATTCATGTCTCTCAAATGTTTATTTCTGAGCTGGTGGGCATAGCATCCTAACATAGTGTATCATAAACTACGCCCGATAGGCGTCATTTTGACACCAACCACACCTCTGTACCACAATTAATTCAAGAGTTACAGTTAATTTTATCTTTTCGACCCCCCCCCCCCCTCCTCCGGTATGCCTCACCCACGGGCGGTGAACGCATAGGACTTCGTCTGCAACGGGATACGGTATGGCGAAAGGACACAGCTTCTCACTTCAAAATAAAAAAAAATTAGAATAGCGATACAGATAATTGAAATTCCCGGCCAAATTCCCAAGTACGGTAACAAATGTTTAAGCCCTTCTAAATTCTCGGTATGGTATCACGTCCTCGCGTGATGCATTCGAAAATAGGATTCATGACTGTCGTGGTGATGTGAACTGTTCCCCTTGGTCAAACTTATTTTAAAAGCTACATGGTAATTCCCCCCTACCCCACACCCCCTCTCCCATAACTCATTGCACACACACACACACCTGTACAGAAGTTTACAAAACGTGTTTGCTGCCATTTATTCTTCCAAGTTGAAGGAAGACATACTGCAGAAAGAACTAGGAATTTAAATGTTCAGTAATAAACTTATTCAGATATACGTGTGAAGAACGGGGATTAAAATGGCAACCTGACATTCACCGATTCGATAAAAATGAGAGTAACAACTCACAGAAGTATAAATACCCATTTATGAAAAGCTAAGGCTGATTAGTATATATGACATTTCAGCAAAGTTAATAAATAGAGGATATGGAATGAGTGTTTTCTCATGTAATATTTATGAAACGAGTCTCAGAATTTTCCGTTTTGGCGAGCCCAAACGGAAAATTCGGACGAGTTTCATAAATATTATATGAGAAAAACACTCATTTCATATGCTATTTAACATATGACACACACACACACACACACACACACACACACACACACACACACACACACACACACACACACACGCACGCACGCACACACACACACACACACACACACACACACACACACACACACACACACACACACACACACACACACGCACAAATTAGCCACTTAGTATGACTTTTTAACCCATAACCTAACTTGAGTTGCAGACGGCACTTCGAAAAAACATCCTCGTATAACTGAAAATTTTCATTTTTTGCTTTCAAAACATAGGTGATGACCCCTCATTAGAACGAGCTCGTTGAGCTCGTTCCAGTGAGGGGTCATAACCTATGTTTTGGAAGCAAAAAGTGAAAGTATAAAAAAAATGAATGGCGTTTTTCTTGTAGGTAAAAGATTAATACAATATAACCGACCCAAGATAGGACAGATAACGTAAATTCTCCCTTCTGAAATTATGCAAATGTGACCCAGTTGTATTTTGTTTAGCCAATCAGATTGTCTAGTTTTGAAATTGACCAATGAAATTGACGGAAGTCTTTATTTATCACTGATTAATATGAAAACAAAATATCAAATGTTTTAAAGTGAACAAAACGGGCGAGTCATATGATAAATATACTTAACTGAAAATAAACGTATCTGGAGAGTGGATTATCACTGAAACACTTGCAGGGTGGACTTTCAACACAGGCGAGAGCAGAATGAGGACGTTTCTCGGTAGGAAGTCAAAATTGTGCTGTTGTGTATTCGTTAAGATGCCCATATCTTTCCCATTTCTGTCTCAATTTTTTTCGAGGACTTTTGTAATTGACTTGAACAAAATGAGTCGCCGCCAAACGACAGCATTTTAACGTCTGAGGGCCCTGAAGATTATTCATGTTTTGTTCTTGCATGTTTATTTCTGGGCGCGGTAACATTCCAACATAGTGCATTGTAAACTACGCCCGACATTCGTCATTTTGCCACTAACCATATCCTTGTGCCGCAATTAGTTCGAATGTTACGGCTGATTTTATCTTTTCCACCCCCATATCCCCGGAGTATTCGTCACCCATGGGTGGTGTACATAATGAGACTTGGCGTACCACGAGATGTGGTATTGCGAAAGGACACATTTTCTCACTTTAAAATAAAAATAATTAATACCGACACACATGATTGAAAATCCCCGTTCAATTCCCAAGTGCGGGTAACAGGATTTTCAAATGATCATTTCCAAATTCCAACTGTGGTATCAAGTCCTCAGATGATGGATCTGAAGTTAAGGTTCACGGCACCTCTTGGACACACTTATTTCAAAAGCTAAAGGTACCCCCTCTCATCCTCTACCCCACCCAACCCATTGTACACACACCTGTGGAGTAGAAGTTTACAAAACGTGCTGCCATTTACTCTTCGAAGTTGAAAGAAAATATACGAAACGAGGAATTCAAATGTTCAATAATATATTTTTTTCAGCTGATTCAGATATTATATACATGTAAAGAACAGGCCCAAATGTCAACCTGATATTCACCGATTAGTTAAAAATGAGTGTAACAACTCACAAAAATTGCTGGTCGGAACCCTCCGACAGCCAGAGGTACAGTTACGCGCAGACGTTGACATTTGAGCCTAAGCGGGTGAAGCTCTTATGGCGAGCTCACGGTAATAACATTTTAGATTTGTGAAGCTCTTATGGCGAGCTCACGGCAGTAACATTTCCAGTGTGTAGACTATAGTGCCAGTACAGGGCTATAGAATGACTATATAATTGTTGAGAATTGTTTACCCCTAGCAACCCATTTTCTGTGAAAAGAATCGAATTGTTGATTGTTGAAATATTGAAACGGCTTTATTTTTATGTGTAAATAAAAGAATCGTTGTTACTTTAAATCATTCTTTCCATTACGCAGCCTGAAGTGATTAGGAATCACACCTAACGGAAATCGAACCTATCTTAGGCCAATTTGGCAGAGGAGAAATCACAGCGCCGGTCGAACTCAGCTCCCAGCGCCGAGTTCGCGGCACCAGGATTCCGACTCTCCACGTCGGTCTAATTTTCCCGCAATTTCATCAGCGGGACGAAATAACCCCACGTCAACCCAGGCCTTACGGGGCCTCAGGTGTTCTGACAGACTATTGTGAATCATTGCTCAAATACCGTTAATTCATTGAAGCATTTTGATGCACATCTGTGCAAATGATGATAATATTTCTGTAAACTTGTGTATTCTTTTATTTTCAATTTGTATTATTGTGATTTTTTTTCGCGTGTGTGTTTTTTAACTGATGTGTATTTAGAACATGGTGAAAAAATCTAATCTGCCAGGACAGATTACTGATAAATTAAAAAATGCTCGCAGGCAGCTTAACCTATTGAACCCGAGAGACTATTTCTCCGCCCAGGAACATGATACGTCATAATTTCCTTAAGCAGCATGGACAGGGACGTGCCTGGAGGTTTCCGATTGGAGGGGTGTGGGGTAGCGAATTTCCAACTGGGGGGAGGGACCCCCCCCCCCCTCCGGTCCCTCTCCATAGTTGGAAATTCACTACCGAAAACATTTTGAAAATGAAGCCATGAAAGGGAGCATAAATTGATTCTAGTAACTGAAATGCCAACACATTTATGATAGAATTATCAGGTTATTATTATTTGGTATTATTCTGTGAATTGAGTATGTGCTGAACAAATGCTCAAGCTTAGGACTTTGAGCAATTCACACTGTCCTAACATTAAATGAGATCTTATGCAGGAATGATCAATTTTCGATGTTTCATCATTTTATAACTGTGAGTGATGGAATTAACTCAGGATAACAATTTTACATGTTGATATTTTCTAGAAATGCATTTCGAGGATTTTTTTTACTACGATAAGTAAACGTAGGCCTATTATAGAAATATAGTACCAACTGACATCATGCATACTTACGAAGCTCGATTGGAATTTTTGCCGATTTGAAACCGAGTTGGAATTTTGGGAAGTGAAGGAGTCATCAGCATCCCCAAAGAAGCTCTAAAATCCAGATAGATGGAATTTCCAACTACTCGTGACATGCCCTCCGAATTTCCAACTATAGGAAATTTTGGCCAGGATTGGGGGGGGGGGGGTGCTGGAAGGGGTGAGAGACCCCCCCCCCCCCCCCACACACACACACACGCGCGCGCATCCCTCTCGCCACGTCCCTGAGGATGGGTGCTAATATAGGTTATGGGGCTTTCAGTTGGCGGATATGGTGTGCTATAAGGCGAGGTGAGATCAGTATTAGGCGAGGCCGAAGGCCGAGTCTAATATTGATCTTGCTGAGCCTTATATCACACCAAAACCACCCACTGAAAGCCCCATAACGTATTTATTGTGTCAGTGCTTTGAAGGAGACACAGCCATAAGTGTAATTTATGTTCTTTCTCGATCAACCTTCAAGTTCAATCATTCAAATCAAAACAAAACAGACGATAAAATTTACAGTCCAGGGGGAGTAACTCGAAAATATTTGCATGAACTGAGAAGGGCAGATTATTCGGGTAAGGATTTTCGCTTGAGTTCGTCTCAGACAGTGCCAGTTGGCTTCTATACATGTCGTTTTAGTAGTTTATTTATTGTATTTATTTACATTTGTGTATTAAAATTTCTCAAAGACTGGAAGAAACGTATTATAGTTGTACGTTACTCAACAGACACACAGAGGAAATTATTTGGTGTTCGTTGAACTCGCGAAATTAGGAAAAACATCGAAGCGAGCGTTGGATGCCAAAACAAAATGTCGGAACTAACTGTATATAAGCTCTGTATACGGTCAACTCGATGATACACAGTCTCATATACGGTCACTAGATATTGAAGCTGATTGGTCAATAACAATTACTGGCATAATAAGTGAATGTGTGGGGTAGACCAATTAATATTTTCAACGTGCCGTCCCAAGTCTGCACGTAGAAAATATTAATAGGTCTACCCCCAAATAATGAATATGGCCTCTTCCAATTGCTGTCATTGACCTGACAGGGAAGAAACTATTAGGGTTTAAAGGTAAAGTCGTGACAGGGTCTATTTGATATAAAGTCAAATTTAAAACTCATTTCAGTATTAGATAGTTTTTTACTGAGGTAAACAGGCTCTGTTTTACTGGTAAAATAGGACCCTGTCGCCAATGCTTGGGAGGTGGAAACCCTCTCTAAAATGGGCAACATTGCTTATTAATGATGACCCCTGATCTTGAGTTGATACTCATGTTGTGGTCATGATTAGCTATTGTGCAAAAATATGTAACATTTCCAGTGTGTAGACTATAGTGCCAGTACAGGGCTATGGAATGACTATATAATTGTTGAGAATTGTTTACCCCTAGCAACCCATTTTCTGTGAAAAGAATCGAATTGTTGATTGTTGAAATATTGAAACGGCTTTATTTTTATGTGTAAATAAAAGAATCGTTGTTACTTTAAATCATTCTTTCCATTACGCAGCCTGAAGTGATTAGGAATCACACCTAACGGAAATCGAACCTATCTTAGGCCAATTTGGCAGAGGAGAAATCACAGCGCCGGTCGAACTCAGCTCCCAGCGCCGAGTTCGCGGCACCAGGATTCCGACTCTCCACGTCGGTCTAATTTTCCCGCAATTTCATCAGCGGGACGAAATAACCCCACGTCAGCCCAGGCCTTACGGGGCCTCAGGTGTTCTGACAGACTATTGTGAATCATTGCTCAAATACCGTTAATTCATTGAAGCATTTTGATGCACATCTGTGCAAATGATGATAATATTTCTCTAAACTTGTGTATTCTTTTATTTTCAATTTGTATTATTGTGATTTTTTTTCGCGTGTGTGTTTTTTAACTGATGTGTATTTAGAACATGGTGAAAAAATCTAATCTGCCAGGACAGATTACTGATAAATTAAAAAATGCTCGCAGGCAGCTTAACCTATTGAACCCGAGAGACTATTTCTCCGCCCAGGAACATGATACGTCATAATTTCCTTAAGCAGCATGGACAGGGACGTGCCTGGAGGTTTCCGATTGGAGGGGTGTGGGGTAGCGAATTTCCAACTGGGGGGAGGGACCCCCCCCCCCCTCCGGTCCCTCTCCATAGTTGGAAATTCACTACCGAAAAACATTTTGAAAATGAAGCCATGAAAGGGAGCATAAATTGATTCTAGTAACTGAAATGCCAACACATTTATGATAGAATTATCAGGTTATTATTATTTGGTATTATTCTGTGAATTGAGTATGTGCTGAACAAATGCTCAAGCTTAGGACTTTGAGCAATTCACACTGTCCTAACATTAAATGAGATCTTATGCAGGAATGATCAATTTTCGATGTTTCATCATTTTATAACTGTGAGTGATGGAATTAACTCAGGATAACAATTTTACAAGTTGATATTTTCTAGAAATGCATTTCGAGGATTTTTTTTACTACGATAAGTAAACGTAGGCCTACTATAGAAATATAGTACCAACTGACATCATGCATACTTACGAAGTTCGATTGGAATTTTTGCCGATTTGAAACCGAGTTGGAATTTTGGGAAGTGAAGGAGTCATCAGCATCCCCAAAGAAGCTCTAAAATCCAGATAGATGGAATTTCCAACTACTCGTGACATGCCCTCCGAATTTCCAACTATAGGAAATTTTGGCCAGGATTGGGGGGGGGGGGTGCTGGAAGGGGTGAGAGACCCCCCCCCCCCCCCCACACACACACACACGCGCGCGCATCCCTCTCGCCACGTCCCTGAGGATGGGTGCTAATATAGGTTATGGGGCTTTCAGTTGGCGGATATGGTGTGCTATAAGGCGAGGTGAGATCAATATTGGGCGAGGCCGAAGGCCGAGTCTAATATTGATCTTGCTGAGCCTTATATCACACCAAAACCACCCACTGAAAGCCCCATAACGTATTTATTGTGCCAGTGCTTTGAAGGAGACACAGCCATAAGTGTAATTTATGTTCTTTCTCGATCAACCTTCAAGTTCAATCATTCAAATCAAAACAAAACAGACGATAAAATTTACAGTCCAGGGGGAGTAACTCGAAAATATTTGCATGAACTGAGAAGGGCAGATTATTCGGGTAAGGATTTTCGCTTGAGTTCGTCTCAGACAGTGCCAGTTGGCTTCTATACATGTCGTTTTAGTAGTTTATTTATTGTATTTATTTACATTTGTGTATTAAAATTTCTCAAAGACTGGAAGAAACGTATTATAGTTGTACGTTACTCAACAGACACACAGAGGAAATTATTTGGTGTTCGTTGAACTCGCGAAATTAGGAAAAACATCGAAGCGAGCGTTGGATGCCAAAACAAAATGTCGGAACTAACTGTATATAAGCTCTGTATACGGTCAACTCGATGATACACAGTCTCATATACGGTCACTAGATATTGAAGCTGATTGGTCAATAACAATTACTGGCATAATAAGTGAATGTGTGGGGTAGACCAATTAATATTTTCAACGTGCCGTCCCAAGTCTGCACGTAGAAAATATTAATAGGTCTACCCCCAAATAATGAATATGGCCTCTTCCAATTGCTGTCATTGACCTGACAGGGAAGAAACTATTAGGGTTTAAAGGTAAAGTCGTGACACGGTCTATTTGATATAAAGTCAAATTTAAAACTCATTTCAGTATTAGATAGTTTTTCACTGAGGTAAACAGGCTCTGTTTTACTGGTAAAATAGGACCCTGTCGCCAATGCTTGGGAGGTGCAAACCCTCTCTAAAATGGGCAACATTGCTTATTAATGATGACCCCTGATCTTGAGTTGATACTCATGTTGTGGTCATGATTAGCTATTGTGCAAAAATATGTGACCTTGAACACCAATAAATAAATAAATATTGGATAGTTTGATATTTTTAGAGCATACTTATGTTCACATCGAAAAGAGTAAAATAAAATCATTACACTGGATTTTGTCTATTTTGCGTAAGCAAAACGGAAGAGAATTTGGAAAGGCCCGCTGAGGCATGGCGAAGTTTTAATAAGACTGGCTGTCAGTGTAAAAGAAATGGCTGGTGATGTTAGAGTTGAGCAAAGCTACTCGGGTGCCTTCTGTCATTGGTTCAGTCCTCCTGATACCGAGAAATCCGTATCCAGATTAACTATTTCAATTTCACAGAAAGTGGGAGCAAACGACCCGATACCTAGTAGTCTGTGTTCGGATTACTGTTTTAAGCAGTCTGCGAGCATTATTTAATCTGCCCAGACAGAGTGTTAAGCTGCTCGGGTGGCTTAATTAATCTACCCAGGCAGATTAGCACCCGGGAACTTTTTCACCATGTTTTTTTTTTTTTTATGTTTTTTTTTGCCCGAATCACTCACACTTTTGTTTTGGACACAAAAATATAAATTGGAACAAATGATTTATGAGAAAAGGTTAAAATTCTTCAGTCTCCTTATTGGGTTCATTTTCAGGTGAATACAATGGACGAGCAAGGACAAAGGGTATCGTCGTATTGGGACCCGAGGAATTTCCTCACATGGACCGACCTCCTGGTTTTTATCCTCATCTTGATGGCGACTTGGATTGTGTATGATTTGTTTTTCTCTCCAGTTCTTTCTCCACTGTACAAGGTAAGAGATGACAAATCGAACATTTCACCGCAGAACCAGTGACGACATTAACTTTGGAGGGAGGACCATATATTTCCCCCTCCCTCCCACTGTTCATGAGTAAATAATTACCAATGAAGGTTCTTTAAATCAACGTGTTTTATTCCCCCGCCTACCTGGTGGGGGTTATATAGTATTCCTCGTGTCCGTCAGTTAGTCTGTCCGTGCTGAAGTTGTAACATACTCTACACTCAGACCTGTCAAGGCAGCCCTCTGAAATTTTGCCCAATGCAAAACTACATTCAACACATTACCATGTTAGGAGGTCAGACGACTCCGCATGTTTTTGTCACACAGTTATTTCCTTTTATCGACTTATAAAATTGCACGTGTTTCCAATTGAGGGTACCTTTGTGGTGTAATCAACTCCTCGCACAGTTGCCAATGTACAGAGTTGAAACTTAGGGATATGGTTACACATGCTTTGAAGATATGCAACATCCACAAAGTATGCAGAAAAAAATATTTTCAACATAATTATTGCCCTTTAATGGCCTTTATCAGCTTTGAAAATTTCATGTGTTTTTAATTGAGGGTACTTTCGTGGTGTTACCAACTTCTCCCACACTTGCTAATGTAGAGAGTTGAAAGTTAAGGATATGGGATATGATCACACATACCTTGAAAATAAAGTATACAGAAAAAATATTTTCAACTTAATTATTGCCGTGTTATGGCCTTTATCAACTTAGAAAATTTCTAGTGTTTTTTTAATTGAAGGTACCTTATTGAGGGGTACCGTCATGGTGTAATCATCTTCTTCCACAGTTTGCAATGTAGAGATTTGAAACCTTAGGATATGGTTACACCCACAAGAAGACGCGCAACATGTATAAAGTTTGCGGAAAAAACTATTTTTTCACAAAATTATTGCCCTCTAATCGACTTAAAAAATTCCCTGTGTTTTTGACTCACCAACGATAGTTGTGTGAGCCTATGGCATAGCCCTCATGTCGGCGTCGTCGGCGTCGTCGGCGTCCGGATTCATTCATTTTGAACTTTTATGTGCAGGTTTTGAGGTTTGTCTTTCTTTTCTTCCAAGTGGATATTTTTCAAGTAGAGTTTCACCTTACTGGCATATTGCCATTGTGGTTACTGTGACATTTGCAGGGTATTTTTCTCAATTTTAACCCTTTGAAACAAATGTGATACTTTTTTTTACTTTTATGTGCAGGTTTTGAGGTTTGTCTTTGTTTTCTTCCAAGTGGCGGCTTACCTTGTAGCATATTGCCATGGTTCCTATTTTATGTTAGGATGCTTCTTGGGGCTAGCATTATATTATTTAACCCTTTAGCTGCTTATTTACCTCAATTTTTGACTTTTGTGTGCAGGTTTTTGACTTTTGTGTATAGGTTTTGATATTTTTTTTAAGTGGAGTTTTACCTCACTGGCATATTGCCATGGTGGTTACTGTAACATTTTCAGGGTATTTTTCTAAATTTTAACCCTTTGAAACAAATGTGATACTTTTTGGACTTTTATGTGCAGGTTTTGAGGTTTTCCTTTCTTCCAAGTGGATATTTTTCAGGTAGAGTTTCACCTTACTGGCATATTGCCATGGACTGTGACATTATCCAGGTATTTTTTCAATTTTAACCCATTGAAACAAATGTGATACTTTTTTTTTACTTTTATGTGCAGGTTTTGAGGTTTGTTTTTCTTTTGTTCAAAGTGGAGACTTACCTTGTAGCATATTGCCATGGTTCCTATTTTATGTTAGCATGCTTCTTTGGGCTATTATTATATTATTTAACCCTTTAGCTGCTTATTTACTTTAATTTTGGACTTTTGTGTGCAGGTTTCGGACTTTTTTTTACTCCAGCCACCCCTTTACATTGGCCACCTGCTGGTGAGCCACGGGGTACTGATACCTCCTCTAGTTTAATTGAGGGGTACCTTCATGATGTAATCAACCCCTTCCTCGTGTTTAATTGAGGGGTACCTTCATGATGTAATCAACCCCTTTCTCAGGTTCTAATGTAGAGAGTTGAAACGTTATGATATGGTTACACATGTCCTGAAGATGCGGAACGTGTATAAATTTCGCAGAAAAAATATTTTTTTCACAAAAGTATTACCCTTTATCGACTTTAAATAATTTCTGTGTTTTTTTTTAATTGAGGGTACCTTCATGGTGTAGTCAACTCCTTCCTCAGTTTCTAATGTTGAGAGTTGAAACTTTAGAATATGGTTACACATGCCTTGGAGATGTGTAACATATCTGAAGTTTGCGGAAAAATATTTTTTCACAAAATTATCAAATCAAATCAAGTCACTCTTATATTTGGTAAAGAGGTGGGGTACCTTTTTGTGTCCCCCATGGTGACACTTAATAGTTTTTAGTATGATAATGCCCCTATGGTCTGTAATCTTTCAAAGATCCGTCGTCTGTTATCCTTCATCGGTCACCCAGTAATAAATGTTTCATGTCTGTAATGCTATCCATGGTGATATTTCGGGCATGGTAAAGCGGGTGGGGGCATATGCCACCTCAGCTTTGCTCTAGTTATTATTATTATTATTATTATTATTATTATTTAACCATTTGCCTAACTCGATTTTCAGATAACACCCGCCCAAAGAATTCTTATTCAGTATTATGTACACATATAACATCATTTTACTTTGAATTAAGAACATTGTTTAAACTAAACTAAAGAATTCTGGAAGATCTTCTTTTTTTGCAGCAGAAACATGGGTTATGGCCCATCATGAGAAAGAGCTCAATGAGAGTGGTGACTTTCTGGATGAGCACGCTGGTCTCTCGTGCCAGAGGTCCCGGGATCGATCCTCAGTCGGAACAAGTTCTCTAGGTGTCCGAACACTCTGTCAGCATCAATTCTGGGATTGATGCTCTCACGGTCTAACGTTCTGTTGGGTGGGACGTAAAATGGCTGTCCCCTGTGCGAAGAGAAACACACTCCGTGCAGACTAAAAACCCCTTCGTATTATTTGAGAATAGTAAGGCCCTGAAGTTACCGCTATGGAGGCTATTCCACATACCTGCACCATTGGGCTAAGGAGAGGCGTTAGTATAAGTTGTATAACTTGCTGTCCAATCCTTCAATTGTATAACAAATAGGCTCTATAATAATAATGAGCTCGTTCAAGTGAGTGCAGGCCTGATAATAAGCAGTCTGACATTTACAGAATGAGGTCCCCAGACGGTGAATTTGACGATGCTATCCCATACAGTGGGCCAATTTATCCTCAGGGTACCTCTTTTTGTTTAGTTTTGAGACCCTGATTCAGATTGAGGTTCACAGAGGGTAAATTTAGTGATGCTACCCTGCTATGCAGGGAAGCATCACTAAATTCACCCTCTGGGGACCTCATTTTGCAGATGACAGTCTGCTTATTTTCTGGTTTGAGTGAGTGGTCACAAGCTATGTTTTGGGAACAATAAATAAAACATAATAAATTGCACCAGACACACACTCACACACTTTTTATTTTAGGTCTGTCGCCATAATAGAGAACTACCTGGACTCGATATTATAAAACGTCTACAGTTGTATTTTCTACCTTTTAATATAACAATAAAATGAATCATTGGCATTTTAAAAGATATGGCAAACGGGCAAATTGCCAGATCTGTAAAAATGCATATGGTTAATTTTAACCCATTTAAAGTCATAACTAGAAAATACAATTGTAAAAGTATTATAGTATTGGCTCCTGGTTTCGATATTCTCGAATCGTGTAATGTCGTCGTGGATCGTCCTGGTGTTATGCAGACCTGTCGATTTGAGGCGGGGTGGGTGGGGGGAGGGGGCGCCCTTTCCCTCTATGATCCACCTGATTTGGAAATCCGGAGAGTGTCAAAAGCCAGTCCAGAAATTCTTCGATCAACGAAGAGTCACAAAGACTATTTGCAAAATAAATATAATGGAGACACACTGAATCTCGTTTAACCATTAAAGGATGGGCGTTTTTCGAGATGCTCTTCTACACAGCACTGTGTGTATCCAGCAGCTTAGCGATGGTTTCCAGTCAAGTACTGGCTAGCTGTTGAGAAGTCCGCAACTTCGTAAAAAGCCACTGACAATGTAAATAAACTATTATAGACAGGACCTCTTCTTGATTCCTTGTTAACCCCTTTACCTAACATGAAAAGAAGACGACACTTGCAAAAAAAATTCTTGAATAACTAATTTATTTCATTTTTTGTCTCAAAAACATTGGTTATGAACCCTCGGTGTAACATCAAGGGGTCATAACCTATGTTTTTGAGACAAAAAAATGAAAAAATAATGAAAATTAATTGGCAGCATTTGAGAATAGCGCTGGCCGGTTTTGCCCATTACGTTGTGTCAAGGATTAAAGTATCTGTTCTGGGACCACACAGTTTGCCAAAGTCGGACCAAGATCTTTGAAAGGTAACAGGTTTCAATGGATACTATTAAAGAAAAACCGATATGATTATTTTTGCACAACCAACATCGTGGTTTCGCAAAATTGCCAACTTTTTTTTCAAATTAGCCGAGCCGCTTTCAGAGAAAATGTGTTGGTGTTGGCGTTGGTGGAACTAACAATTAACTTTTCGACGCAAACTAAAATTTCCGACGGACAGAGTCATTATATGCTACAGCCCTCCACTTCCTACTAGCTTCGGGGAGTTTGGCCCTGAATTAGACTTTTACCTTCCATGTAAGTTTGAACGCCGCAGGGAAAATAAAAATATAGAGACTTTCAATGGGTGCTACTAAACAGCGAACACAACCGAACACAAAAAAACTAGAGAATTGTAATTTGTTGGACAAATTACGGGCTTTCCCAACTTTTTAATGTGAAAAGGCAAACTGTATTGTACACAAAACTATCGATCAGTTTTGAAAACAGAAAATTTAGTGGAAATCAAAGTTTTTGTGATGCTACTAGTTTTTATGCAGCCAAAAGAGATATTTGAGATACGGCAGGACACCAAAACATTTAACACAAAATTTGCTCTTCAATAATTACAGAATATTTTCATAGAAAGCAAAACAAGCGATGTCCTTTGTGCTTTGGAAAAAATTAGTACATATGAATTATGGGCGTACGGGCCGCGGTTTCATGAAGGACTGTGCCCCAACCCACCCCTGAGTCAGGAAGGAGCCGATGTTTCGGCCAATATGCCAGAAAATTTCGGACAATTTAGTTGCCAGAAATGACCACAAAACATTTTGGTTTTCCACACAAAATGTTGTTTTCCTATCTCATCACTTAGAAGTTGCAAGTATACTGACCATTATACTGTACAAGTTGATTCAGTGGAACCGTATCCACGTTAATATCATTCATTTATAATCATACAAGTGCACATAAAGAGCTCTATTACTGCATATTACGGGAGCACGGTGGCTTAGAAGGTAGAGATGATTGTTGCAATCCCAAGAAGTCCTCGGTTCGACTCCCGCCTGTGGCAACCACATTGACACTTCATCCCAATTTAATTTCCCACGTGGGGGGAGGGGGGCGGGGCATGATGGCGATGTGTACTAATGGCACTTTGAGGGTGCACTTGTCTTCAACCACTGCTAACCCTGCTTTTGTGGAGTTAGTAGGGGAGTCTGAATCGCTTGCCATGGCTCGGTGGTTCTCTCCAGATACTCAATGGGAGGGAGACCCCCCCCCCTCCCTCTCTCCCCCCCATACACACATTTGGCATTTCCTCCTGAGATTCAACTTTTTCGGGCTAAAAGGGTTCACCCCCCCCCCCCCCTGAAAAATAGCCCTGTACGCCTATGCAATGAATACCTGGGCTTGAATAAATACCTATATTATGGTCATGATATAGCTGTAGATGCTGAAAGTGACCTTAAATATCAATAATTAATTTATTCTCTATTATTTTATAATAATTAATTTATTCTCTATCATTTTGTCTGTTTGTGAATGTGTGGGATTTGTCAACAAACGAGGGTAAGCTTCCTACTCCATGATTTCACAATTTTTCCAACATATCTGTTTCAGATACAATGAAATAAATGTAATATGAGTTACTGTCACACACAAATTAGTTGTTTATTTGATATGGTTTAAACCATCTAGAGAGCTGGTATACACAGTCTAGGGTACAGTTCAAGTCAAAATGAGTTGATTAAAGGGATGTTGAACAGGTTGTTAATATTTCTTGCATTACATTACTACTTTGCTATTTATTGAGAGAAGGATTTCACAGAGGGTTTCCCTGACGGTATTTATTTATTGGTGTTTACGGTCACATACTTATCCACAATGGCTAATCGTGACCGTGACAGTTTTACGGGTGGGGGAAGTCGGAGGACCCAGAGAGAACCACCGAGCATCGACGAGCAACTGTCAGCTCAACATTCTAATTATGTTCAAGCTCCGCTGAAGCAGGGTACCAGCGGTTGAAGACATGTGCACCATTGATATGCAGTACACCTTAGTACATGGCATCGTTGTGCCCCCATGTTGGCAACCGGGAAAAAGTGCCTTTCCCAATGACATTACATGGGTCGTCCCAGATAGCGATCAAACTCGGGACCTCTATCATAGAAGTCAAACAGTCTACCACTGAGAAAATGTGCTTTCTTTCCTGGCGGCATTCATATTTGTACGGCCAAACTGGTGTTGGATAACACGGAACATCAAAACGTGTAACACAAAATTTGTTTCCCATTGATTTTTGAAAGCAGTTATGAAAAGCTCAAAGAGCACTTTCCTGTTTGTTTTTGGACAAGTGAGTATTCACTCATAGTCATTTTTTGCAGACAGTGCTATTTTTAAGTGGCCAAAGCACATGTTTCATTAAGCCCCAGAACATAACTAAAGCCGGATTTATTGATTAAACATCTCTGCATATAGCAAAGCAAAGTGTCTCAAATTAACCCATTCCAAAATGATAGTAGAGAGTAACCAAAGTTGGATAATTTGGGTATTTCCAAATGGTACACTTATTCTCACTCTCATTGTGCTTGAGGGTTAAATCTAAGATTGAAAAGGTATACCAATCTTACTCAGGGAAGGTGAGTACAGAAAAGTACGAAATTAATCAGAAAATGAATTTTGTCTGACGGTACTAATATTTGTACGAGCAAAATTGGTACTGGATTTATTTATTTATTTATTTATTTATTTATTTATTTATTTATTTATTTATTTATTTATTTATTTATTTATTTATTAGGGTTTAACGACACATTAACAGCCAAGGTCATATTATGTCGGTGACAGTTGTATGGGTGGAGCAAGCCGGAGTACCCAGAGAGAACCACCGAGCAATGACGAGCAGCTGCCAGCTCCTCAACATAGTGCCTCTGCACTGTAGCACAGACAGGGTTAGATTGGTTGAAGACATGCGCACCATCGATGAGCAGTATGCCTTAGTACACGTCGTCATGGTGCCCCCATGCAGACAAACGGGGTGAAGTGATCGGGACATAATTGGAATATATCCGACAGATACAATGTCGGATATATTCCAATTATGTCCCGATCATGCAAGGCAGCAACTTGAAATTCTCAGAATGTTTCCTAATGTCCCTGCCCGACAGTTTAGTATCTTTGTCAAGAGCCGAGACCGCGTGGAAATACCGTGGATCAGGTGGAAACCGAAGGCACGATTCGTCCCTACTTTATTCTCAACTCAACGACTTTTCCATTCATTATTTACCTGTCACCGGCAGAGTTAGGTATTATATTTGTCTATTTGATGAACTTTTCAACCTTAACTATTTGCGGCTTCATGTAGCACCACTGAAAGGCCACTGCACGGTTACCAATATATTCAGGGATTGATTTTACGAAAATAACTATTATTCCGACTATACCCAAATGGGAACTCCTAAATATGCCAAGGGTTAAACTTTTGATAATGACGTATAAAACAGAAGTTGTCATGCTATGCTTGCTGCATGCAGGCATAGAAAACATTCAGTGCTCAATGAATTAGGAATGGAGTATATTGTCACTTAAACCTACGAAATTCTGAAAAAATGATTTTTTTTCGACGGCATCTACCATTATGCATCTGAGACAGGGATTGCGTTAAACGTTACAGCAACCTTATAACAGAAAATATTCTTGGAATTGAACTGTGAATTTTCGGATATTCTATTCCAAAATACCACTGCACGCTTATCAATATTCAGTGATTTTATGAAAATTAAAATTATTCCGACCCTACCCATATAGGCAGTCTCGAATCTGCCAACGGTTAAACTTTTTAATAATGACATATAAAACAAAATTTGTCATACTATGACTGCTGCATACAGCCATAGAAAACGTTCAGCGTTCAATCAATTAGGAATGGAGTAAATCGTCACTTAAACTTACCAAATTCTGAAAACGAGAGTTTTTTTGGACTGCACCTATCTTTATGCAAACAGAACGAGCATAGGGTTAAACTGTACAACCAAACTTACAACAGCAAATATGTTCGGTAGGCAAGTGTAAATATGAACATGTGAATCATTTTTCGATATTCCTTTCGAAAATGGAAGAAAAGTGAGCTCCAAATTAGCCAATTTTATGAAGAATTTTAGGGCACTCAAATTCAAGGCCCGAAAACTGGGTGAAGGTTAAAACTTTGAATAAAATATATAACAGCAAAATTGTTCTTGGATGAAGGCCCAATCCTCTCATGGAAAAGGTTTTAAGACAATATGGCTCCAGTGCTGAGAAAGTGCATGTAAACGTTGGCGAAAATAACAATTATTCTGACAGTACCCTTATGGGAAGTCTCAAATCTGCCGAGGGTTAAACTTTTAATAATAACATATAGAACAAAATTTGCCATACTTTGACTACTGCAAGCAGCTATAGAAAACATTCAGAGCTCAAGCCATTAAAAATGGAGTAAATCGCCACCTAAATTTACCAAATTCTGAAAAAATTGGAAATTTTTTGGACGGTACCTACATTTATGCAACCAGAATGGGATAGGGTTAAACTTTACAACCAAACTAACAACAGCAAATATGCTCGATAGTCAATTGTGAATACGTACATGAAAAGTGTTAAATTAACCCTTTCCAAAATGATAGTAAACGCAACCAAAAATGGCTAATTTGGCATTTTCAAACGGTACTCTTATTCTCACCCTCATTGTGCTAGAGGGTTAAATCTGAGATTAAGAAGTAAACAGTAACTTTCTTCCACAATCATTGTTGCATCTAGCCATACCAAAATAATTATTACAACTACCTTGCAATTAGAAACATTTGCTCTTGAAGTTGGCGAAAATAACAAATATTCCGACAGTACCCTTATGGGAAGTCTCAAATCTGCCAAGGGTTATACTTTTAATAATAACATATAGAACAAAATTTGTCATACTTTGACTGCTGCAAGCAGCTATAGAAAACATTCAGAGCTCAAGCAATTAAAATGGAGTAAATCGTCACCTAAACTTACAAATTCTGAAAAATTGGAGTTTTTCTGGACGGTACCTACTTTTATGCAACCAGAATGGGATAGGGTTAAAACAACCAAACTAACAACAGCAAATATGCTCGATAGTCAATTGTGAATACGTACATGAAAAGTGTTTGAAATTAACCCTTTCCAAAATGATAGAAAAAGCAACCAAAAATGGCTAGTTTTGGCATTTTCAAACGGTACTCTTATTCTCGCCCTCATTGTGCTAGAGGGTTAAATCTGAGATTAAGAAGTAAACAGTAACTTTCTTCCATAATCATTGTTGCATCTAGCCATACCAAAATAATTATTACAACTATCTTGTAATTAGAAAAATTTGCTCTTGAAGTTGGCGAAAATAACAAATATTCCGACAGTACCCTTATGGGAAGTCTCAAATCTGCCAAGGGTTAAACTTTTAATAATAATATATAGAACAAAATTTGTCATACTTTGACTGCTGCAAGCAGCTATAGAAAACATTCAGAGCTCAAGCAATTAAAAATGGAGGAAATCGTCACCTAAACTTACCAAATTCTGAAAAAATTGCATTTTTTTTGGGAAGTACCTACTGTTATGCAACTAGAATGGGATAGGGTTAAACTTTACAACCAAACTTACAACAGTAAATATGCTCGGTAGTCAATTGTGAATACGTACACGTAAAGTGTTTGAAATTAACCCTTTTCGAAAATTATGGAAAAAGCAACCAAAGTTGGCTAATTTTGGCATTTTCAAACGGTACTCTTGTTCTCACCCTCATTGTGCTTGAGGGTTAAATCTGAGATTAAAAAATACACAGTAACCTTCTTCTGCAATGATTGTTGCATCTATCCAAACCAAAATAATTATTACAACAACCTTGTTATTAAAGAAATTTGCCCTTGAAGTTGGTCAATTTTGAAGAAAAATTCTATATTCATGTCATTTTTGGCCAGTGGGGGTTAAAGTTTTAAGATCTGAGTGGTGATTGTGGTGTATCATGTTATGCTCTAAATGTGTGGAAAATTTGAGCTAAATAACTGTAAACAGTTTTGAGACATTCGAAAAATGGTGAAATTTTGAAGGTTTTGGCAGAATATTTTGAAAACACGCGTTTTCACAGATATGATGATACCGCATTTCACTTGATTTTATGACATTACATAAGTGTGCCAAATTTGGTCCAAATCGTACAGCTTGTTTTCGAGCAGTTCAACAGACAAAATTTAGGGAGGAAAAAAAAAAAAATAGAGAAGAAAAATTTTGAAAAAGAAGAATAACAATAGTCTTTCCCAAACTGGGTTTGGAAAAGCCTAATAATGGGACAAGTGTCAAATAAAGTCGAATCTAGCGGCGACACTCTGATGTTCGGTGCCGGTGGGAGGTACGGGACGTTCCTCGAAGATCTTAGACGTCTGTTAGAGATATGGGATGTGCGTATCGGTCTCATAGCGCAAGTGTAATCATATTGAAGCTATAAATGTTGATAAAAAAGTCCCCCTAAGCGGTCCGTCGTTTCACCCAATCACACCAAATTACTACCCTATCACTCAATAAATATCCAAATGAAAATATTGTGAATAGTTCAACTGGAGAAACAAGATACCCTAGAATATGGCCCTTCGTGCCAAAATGTTAAACTCATTAGCTTTCAAATTCTTGGTATACCATGGTGTTTTAGGAAAATACCGTGTTACTTTTTAAACCTTGTTGAGTGCTAGAAGCTACTATCATGGCTCTATTGAAAAGTGCTGGCTGCCACTTTATGCATTACACTCTCTGCATCAGGTTGCTTGACAAACAGTAAAAAATGTTTAGATAAGGCCTTAAAAAGTTAAAAATCTGTTTCTCAGGCCATCCCGCATGGTCCTTTTGGCTGCCGCATGCTCTCTTTTTATAACCAATGTAAACTTTAAAAAAAAATGAAATGTTTATGTCTGATATTTTACCCAAGTTAAAAAAAATTGATAAATTTGTTCCTTGAATGTAAGAAGGCTTTGCAATTCTTTAGCATTGCAAAGCCTTCTTGCTCTCAATGGACGAAAGAGACCACCACCACCCATGCTATTCCATAGATTATGAGGCCTAAAACATAAATCAAGAACATGAACTTTTGATGGCAAAGAAATAATTACAGAAATAAAAAATAAAATAAAAAACCGCTCGCCCGCATGAAATTTGACAAAATATTGCCTGAGAAACAGAAGATCTACTTTGTGTGGCTTAAATTGTTTTATTATAGCGCTGTAATGAAAACTGCGGCAGTAAGGCCATAAATTAAATATCTCCTGTACGTTCTCAGTTAAAAGTGAAATGTGCGGAATGAGTTCAGTAAATTAGGTCTGGTCCGAGTCTTTAGCGAGATCTCGACGTAATTTACTGGACGCTTTCGTAAATAAATTTCACTATAAACTGTGAACGAGTTGAAGATTTTCGTTACTGGTGTAAATATTGTCTCCTTTCCTGAGATTAGAATGACTCTTCGGTTGAAATTGTGGAGTTTACAAGATTAATGTACACAACTTAACATGCGCGTTGTGTTATATGAATGAATCAATTAGTCAATGTTGTAGTTGTGCTCATATTTATTTATTGACGTTTTAAGGTCACATATTTATGCACAATGGCTAACCATGACCGTGACAGTTTTACGGGTGGAGGAAGAGGAGTACCCGGAGAGAACCACCGAGCAACGACGAGCAGCTGCCAGCTCCCCAACATCGTAACTCTGCACTGCAGCACAGGCAGGGTTAGATTGGTTGAAGACATGCATACCATCGACGTGCAGTACGCGCCTTAGTACACGGCGTCATCGTGCCCCCACGCGGGCAATGGAGATGAAGTGTCTTGCCCAAGGACACGACGCGGTTGCCGCAGGTGGGATTCGAACCGAGGACCTCTCGGCTTGCAGCCTGCACCTCTACCTACTGAGCCACCGCGCTCCCAGTTGTGCTCATAAGGTTTTTGTTAAAGTTATACATTTTTAGCTCAACTTTGGCGAAGCCAAATTTGAGTTTTTATCATGGCCCGTCGTCCGTCTGTCCGTCTGTCCGTACGTCAACAATTGGATACGGCTCGGGCTAGAGGCCGTATTTATGAACCGATCTTTACGAAACTTCTTGGGTACCTTTGTTATGACCGTGGGACGAGAACGAGTGTTTTGGGGTGCGGTCCAAAATTCAAGATGGCTGCCAGCCGCCATTTTGTACCGACGATGCAGAAATCTGTTTTTTGTACAGAACTTCCATATGAAAGCTCTGATTTGAATAATTTTTTGTATGAATGTTTAGTACCATGGGATACATCACATATAATACGGGTTTTTTTCTCGTGCGTAAATTGTGCAAATTAGACTAATTTTGATGTTTTTTGGGGTTACTTTCAGCACTGTAAGTGCAAATGCCAATACGGCTCGGGCTAGAGGCCGTATTTATGAACCGATCTTTATGAAACTTCTTGGGTACCTTTGGTATCACCGTGGGATAGAACGAGTGTTTTGGGGTCCGGTCCGAAATTCAAGATGGCCGATGGCAGCCATTTTGTACAAAATTAGGTGCAATCAGATTTTTGCACAGAACTTCCATATGAAAGCGCTGATTTGAATAATTTTTTGTGTGAATGTTTAGTACCATGGGATACATCACATATAATACGGGTTTTTTTCTCGTGCAGAAATTATGCAAATAAGATGAACTTTGATTTTTTCAGTGCGACTTACACACAGTAAGTACACATGTCAATACGGCTCAGACTAGAGTCTGTATTTATGAACTGATCTTCACGAAATGTCTTGGGTACCTTTGTTATCACCTTGGGACGAGAACGAGTGTTTCTGGGTGCGGTCTAAAATTCAAGATGGCTGCCAGTGGCCATTTTGTACCGAAATTAGGTCTAATCAGTTTTTTGTACACAACTTCTATACAGCTCAGACTAGATGCCATATTTATGAACCAATCTTTACGAAACTTCTTGGGTACCTTTGTTATCACCGTGGGATGAGAGCGAGTGTTTTGGGGTGTGGTCCGAAATTCAAGATGGCCACCAGCAGCCATTTTGTACCAAAATTAGTGCAATCAGTCTTTTGTACAGAACTTCTGTATGAAGGTTCTGATTTGAATAAATTTTTGTATGAATGTTTAGTAACATGGAATACATCACATATTCTAAGGGGGTTTTTTTCGTGCAGAAATTATGCAAATTAGATGAACTTTGATTTATTCAGTGCTACTTATACAATGTAACTTACACAATGTAAGTCAATACGGCTCAGGGTAGAGTCTGTATTTATGAACTGATCTTCACAAAACTTCTTGGGTACCTTTGTTATCACCTTGGGATGAGAATGAGTGTTTCTGGGTACGGTCCAAAATTCAAGATGGCTGCCAGTGGCCATTTTGTACCGAAATTAGGTCCAATTAGTTTTTTGTCACAAGTTCTATACAGCTCGTATTTATGAACTGATCTTCACAAAACTTCTTGGGTACTTTTGTCTTCACCTTGGGACAGGAACGAGTGTGTTTTGGGGTGCCTTTGTTATCACTGTGCTATGAGAACAAATATTTTGGGGTTCAGTCAGACCTACTCTGGGACTCAAAGATTTTTTTCTAGTTTAGCATCTGACTGTCACCCACCTTTACAATACTTTACCTATACATTTGTTACAGGCAACGGTCAGTATTTATGTACAGACCATTACAATACTTTATATGTACCTTTGTTATCAGGTCAGTACCTAGATGTTTGTCATTGCTGTGTCACATACTATACATGTACATGTCTTTGTCTTGACAAGTTGAGCTACAGTGTCATTGACACTTTCATTTTCATTTTTAACTCAACTTTGACGTAGTCAAATTTGAGGTTATGCCACGGCCTGTGGTCTGTCTGTCTATCCGTCAACAATTCAATACAGCTTGGGCTAGAGGCCGTATTTATGAGCCGATCATTACGAAACTTCTTGGGTACCTTTGTTATCACCGTGGGACGCGAACAAGTGTTTTGGGGTGCAGTCCGAAATTCAAGATGGCCACCAGCAGCAATTTTGTACTGAAATTAGTGCAGTTTTTTGTACAGAACTTCTGTATGAAAGTTCTGATTTGAATAAATTTTTGTATGAATGTTTAGTAACATGGAATACATCACATATAATATGGGGTTTTTTCTCGTGCAGAAATTATGCAAATTAGATGAACTTTGATTTATTCAGTTCTACTTATACACAGTAAGTACACATGTCCATACGGCTAGGGCTAGGGGGTGTATTTATGAACCGATCTTCACGAAACTTCTTGGGTACCTCTGTTATCACCTTGGGACGAGAACGAGTGTTTTTGGATGTGGTCCAAAAGTCAAGATGGCTGCCGGCTGCCATTTTGTACAGAAATTAGGTACAATCAGTTTTTTGTACAGAACTTCTATATGGCTCAGGTTAGAGGCCATATTTATGAACCGATTTTTACGAAACTTCTTGGGTACCTTTGTTATCACCGTGGGACGCGAACAAGTGTTTTGGGGTGCAGTCCGAAATTCAAGATGGCCACCAGCAGCAATTTTGTACTGAAATTAGTGCAGTTTTTTGTACAGAACTTCTGTATGAAAGTTCTGATTTGAATAAATTTTTGTATGAATGTTTAGTAACATGGAATACATCACATATTGTAAGGTTTTTTTTTTCGTGCAGAAATTATGCAAATTAGATGAACTTTGATTTATTCAGTGCTACTTACACAATGTAAGCACTCATGTCAATACGGCTCAGGGTAGAGGCTGTATTTATGAACCGATCTTCACAAAACTTCTTGGGTACCTTTGTTATCACCTTGGGACGAGAACGAGTGTTTCTGGGTGCAGTCTAAAATTGAAGATGGATGCCAGTGGCCATTTTGTACCGAAATTAGGTCTAATCAGTTTTTTGTACATAACTTCTATACAGCTCAGACTAGAGGCCATATTTATGAACCAATCTTTACGAAACTTCTTGGGTACCTTTGTTATCACTGTGGGATGAGAGCGAGTGTTTTTGGGTGTGGTCCGAAATTCAAGATGGCCACCAGCAGCCATTTTGTACCAAAATTAGTGCAATCATTTTTTTTTAACAGAACTTCTTATGAAAGTTCTGATTTGAATAAATTTTTGTATGAATGTTTAGTAACAAGGAATACATCACATATAATACAGGTTTTTTAGCTCATCTCGACAAAGTCAAGCTGAGCTTATCTCATCGCTCCCCGTCCGTCGTCCATCATCCGGCGTCCGTCATCCGTCAACACCATGTTTTGGTCTTCTCCTCCAAAGCCACTGGGCCAATTCAAGTGAAAGTTTGTGTGAGTGATGGTCCCAAAGGGGCATTTCAGTTTTGTTCAACTCAATATGCCCAGCCCCATAGGGAGGGAGTGGGGGAAAATGCTCCAAAATATTTTTAAAATCTTCTTCTCAAGAACCAGTGTGTACAATGACTTGATACTTGCTATGGAGCTTCCATATGAGGTGTAGAATCAAGTTTGTTCAAACGAAGTTCGTGAAATAATATTTGGCTTTGTAATAGGAGGGGAAAGATTTTTGGCCCCGCCCAAAATTTCTATTTTCTGAACCGATGGTCCGGTATGAACCAAATTTGGTTTGTGGTAGTATTGGGTCATAAGTACTTGACCCATGCAAAAAAAAATATTCCCGCATCCCCATGGGAACCCTGGGAGCTAAAAATAGAAATATTTTCAAATGCCCATATTTCCCAAACCCCCACGGAACAGAGAGCTGTTATTTGGTATGAAGTATCCTTAGGACCAGTAGAAATGAATGGTAAAAAAAAATTGCCATCGGTTATGTTAGGGTGTTCTGTAATGGGCATCGAAAAAATGCTGAGTCAGCATATTTGCAAAAATTAAAAAAAATCTTTTCTCCAGAACCAATCATCAGAATCTTTTGATATTTGGTATACAGCATTCATAGGGGGCTCTGATGAAAAATTTGTTGAAATAAAGGTCATTGGTTCATATTTGGGCTCTCTACAGGAGCCCGAAGTTTTAACACAGGGTAATATGGGGAATATTCTTTAAAAATCTTCTTCTTCAGAACCACCAGTCAGAATCTTTTAATGTTTGGTATACATCATTGTTATGAGGGTCAGATTCTAGATTGTTCAAACCAAGTCCCTAGGTTAATATTTGGGCTTCCTACGGAAGCCCAACTTTTATCTTTGTTCAATATGGAGGGTAATTTAAAAAAATCTTCTTCAGATCCACCAGTCAGAATGCTTTGATGGGGGTCAGATTCAAGTTTGTTCAAATCAGATCCCTATATGAGGAAATTGTTTTAAAAATCTTCTTCTTCAGATCCACCAGTCGGAATGCTTTTATATTTGGTATTCAACATCTCTAGGGGGGTCAGATTCCAGGTTGTTCAATTTGCATGCCTAGGTTAATATTTGGGCTCCATATGGGAACATGAAATTTAACTTAGTACAATATAAGGGAATTTCTTCAAAAATCTTCTTCTTCAGATTCACTTGTCAGAATGCTGTCACATTTGGTATACAACATCTGTAGGAGGGTCAGATTCAAGTTTGTTCAAATCGGATCCATAGGTTAATATTTGGGCTCGCTGTGATAGCCCAAATTTTAACTTGGTGCAATTCGAAGAAATTTCTTTACAATTTCTCTTCTTCAGATCCAACAGTCAGAATGCTTTCATATTCGGTACACAACATCTCTAGGGAAGTCAGATTTAACTGTGTTAAAATCAAGAGCCTGGGTTAATATTTGGGCTCTCTATGGGAGCCGGAATTGGCCATTTTGCTGAAGAATTAAAAATTTTGTATTCAGTACCCTCTAGAGGTATTAAGATTAATCCACATAGGTTGTATCAAGGGGCTTCATAGGGGAGCTCTGCATTTTACTTTATGATCAACTGAAGAAAAGGCATGATGCCCAGATTATTTTTGTCACTCCTGAGGGACTCAAGGATTGACAGTGTAGCCTATGGAGATGGCTTGCTTAATGTAGACTCATTCTTGGACTCTGTTTAAATTGTGTTCTGTTCAAGATGAGCGCTTCAGGCCCCGTGGGGCCTCTTGTTTCTCATGCAGAAATTATGTAAATTAGATGAACTTTGATTCATTCAGTGCTACTTATACTCAGTAAGTACACATGTCAATACGGCTCAGGCTGGGGGCTGTATTTATGAACCGATCTTCACAAAACTTCTTAGGTACATTTGTTATCACCTTGGGACGAGAACAAGTGTTTTGTGGGGTTGTCCAAATTTCAAGATGGTTGCCGTCGGCCATTTTGTACCGAAATTATGTACAATCAGTTTTTTGTACAGAACTTTTATATGAAGGTTCTGATTTGAATAAATTTTTGAATGAATGTTTAGTAACATGGAATACATCACACATAATACGGGTTTGTTTCTTGTGCATAAATTATGCAAATTAGAGGAACTTTTTATTCAGTGCTACGTATACACAGTAAGTGCACATGTCTATACGGCTTGGGCTAGAGGCTGTATTTATGAACCGATCTTCACGAAACTTCTTGGGTACCTTTGTTATCACCTTGGAATGAGAACGAGTGTTTTTGGGTGCGGTCTGGAATTCAAGATGGCTGTTGGTGGCCATTTTATACCAAAGTTATGTGCAATCGCTTTTTTGTACAGAACTTCTAGGATTACGTTTGTTATCATCATGGGATGGTAATGAGTGCTTTTGGGCTCAGCTAAAAATTCAAAATGCCTGTTGGCAGTCATATTTATATGAATTGTGTGTATTACATTTTTTGTACAGAACCTGTAAAGAAGATTTTTTATATAAGTAATGTTTGCTATAAATTTATTGGGTGCCTTTGTTATCACTGTGGTATGAGAACGAATATTTTTGGGTTCAGTCAGACCCACTCAGGGACTTAAAAAGGGAGATAATTAAAAATCTTTTCCAAATACACCAGACAAAATAATGTTTCTTGAATTCAGTATCCCTAGGATGTGTACATTCAAATGTGTTGAAGCCAAGTTCCTGTGTTAATATTTGGTGTTGTTTGGGGAGGGTAAACATTATTAGCACAACCCTATTTTCTATTTCCAATGAGAAAAATAAAACCTCCTCACCCATGGGAACCCTATGAGCTAAAGATAAAAAATTCAAATACCTATATTTTAAGAAGGACTTGACAAGTATTCATTAATTAGTATGAATCAACCTAAGAAGGGTTTGAATCAAACAGGCCAAAACAGTTGCTAACATTTGGCTTATGATGCACCATACATGATACAAGGATCCCCATTGTAACATTAACCTCATGGAGATTTCTTTTCTAGTTTAGCAAGTAACTGTCACCCACCTTTACAATACTTTACCTGTACATTTGTTACAGGCTACAGTCAGTATTTATGTACAGACCTTTACAATACCTTACATGTACCTTTGTTATCAGGTCATTACCTAGATGTGTGTCATTGCTGTGTCACATACTATGCATGTACATGTCTTACACAAGTTAAGCTACAGTGTCATTGACACTTTCATTTAAAATAAATTTAATAGAAAACCTGGGTTTTTAACCCTTTGAATACGAGCGGCTGCTTTTCTGCCCAGGAATATAATATGTCATAATTGCATTGAGTTGGATGGGTGTTCAGTGTCTGTGTGTGGTTGACCAATCAATATTTTCAAAGTGCCGCCCTGAGGATGCACGTCGAACATATTAATTGGTCCCCCCCCCAATAATGAATATAGATTCTTCCAATTGCTGCCATTAAACTGACATGGACAGGGGCGGTGGAACTGGGGGGAGGGCTGGTGGGGGTTTCAGCCCCTCCACTTTTTTTGCCAGGCCATGTTTTTTTGTATGCATATATTTTAACACAACCAATGACTGGTGAAACAAGGGGAGGACCCAGAGCCTCCCCCATATTTTCGCCAGCTATGTTTCTCTCGTACTGTTTCAGTTTCAGGGGATTTCGGATCATTTTTTGCAGTAAATGGCAGCAAACGCTAATATGTATACAGTCTGTTAATAAATTAGTTAACTGAAGTAGATCGTAATCTTACAGACATACAAGTACCAAATCCACCCCCAGGCAAGATAATCCACAGACAGTATAATTGCTGTAAACGTCTCGTAAAGCATACAGGTGATGTCTATTTATCAGCTTTGGTCGTTACGACCAAAGCTGATAAATAGACCTCACCTGTATGCTTTACCGACGTTTTTTAATGGCTCTCAAAGTGTGAAATCTTTCAAATACATCTCCTGAAAAATCTCAAAATATCCACTCAGATGCATGGAAATGGGGGGGAGGGGTGGGTGGGGGTGGTGGAGCCCTGGAATTTAAAATGTTCATACTGACGACCATCCATCGCCCGATCCAGCCCCCCACTTTGAAAATCGTTCCGCCGCCCCTGAATGGAAGATAACACTAGGGTTCAAAGGGTTAAGTTGTTTTGGTTCTCAGATACACTGATACGATGTCTCGTAAACTAAAAAAAAAATTAATAAATCACATTAAGTGAACGGATCGGTCGGATCTGCTTGAAACTTTAAATATGATATTTATATCCCAATGTCCCAAAATATCAATAATATTTCAACTTTGTTTGACGCTTGTCTCATAATTTTATTTGTGTCAGTGAAAGACACTGAACACCGACCACAAGAAGCTAACCGCAAAGAAAAAAGTTAATAAAATCACGTTAAGTGAATGGATCCACTTGAAACTTTAAATATACGATATATTTATATCCCAATCTACCAATATATCAACAATTTTTCGACTTTTTTGACATTTGACACATAATTACCCCCCCCCCCCCCCCCCCTGCAAGGGAGGGATATAGCGTAGAGCTCCGTCCATCTGTCCATCCGAACTTTGTTCATGGCATAACTTGAACAATAGTTAACGGATTTCAATTCTTTTTGGTATAGTCTCTATAGCAAAAATGTCTTCGTCAAGTTCGATGTCCACCGATATCTCTTGAAAATTGTGGGAGTTATTGCTCTTTGTTATAAAAATGTTCTGTAAATCTTGTTTACAGCATAACTTGAACAATAGGTTCCGCTCCACAGTTTTCCAGGCATTTCCAAATATGACATGCCATACACTCTCTTCAAATGCAAATATTCTTAGCTTAGTTATCTAACTCATAACATGTATTACATTTCCCAAATCCACAAAAAACATATAACACTATCTGACTAAGTAGAAATAAACAATCTGAATGTGGGTGGAATAATTTATTGTCAAAGGCCAGACTTCAACCTGAAAAATTGCATGAAAAAATGCCGAAACCAGTCATTTTCAGCAACCTAGCAGCATCAAAGCAGAATTTTCCCACCAACCCCACCTACCCACCCCTGGAACAGAGCATCCGCTGTTTCTAAAATGCAAAAAAAAATTATATGTTTCCGTCTCATTTTTTAGTTACCTGTCTGGTAACAAACCCGTGTAAAAATTACATTTTAAAAAATAGCCAATTTTTCGAAGCCACTGTTTCCCATAATTCATCTGGTAATTTACCCCTATGTACCAAAATCCAACTTTGGGACCAAAACTTCAAATTCTCTTGTCCAACAAAAAGCCAAATGTAATCATATATCTGATACTAAAAATATATCTCAATTTTACATGGCCTTAGTTTCAACATATGCCCTATGTTTAGAATTTCACCCCTGTGCAATAGTGCGAAACTGTAGAGCGGAACCTTAAAGAGAAAACAAGAGTGATCTCCCCTTGGATTTCACGCAGGCAAAAGAATCTGGAGTCTATCCTGAGTTGATTGAACAAAAACCACAAGTCTCTGTTTTCAACCAGTAAAAAGATGCAGCATGGCCTTTCTGACTGCCGAATAGCTTTTGCAGCCAGTTTTCGCCTGATTTTCACAACCACACCACCTCAACCCTCACATTTCTCTGAGCCACTCCAGAGAGCATTTTTTGTTATTACCACCAGCCACATTGACTTACCAGGTCCTGCCAATAACACTGTTACATACAATCAAAATGTAAAACAATAAGCAGTGATAACCATAGCTTTGGGGGGCGGGGGGGGGGGGGGGGTGTTGCTCTCTAGATATGAAAGCGTTTAACAGCTTGACGGATGGATGACACACACACATGACACCAATGACCAAACTGAAAAAGTAGAGACCATGACTGCAAACCTCTGGTCAACAATAACAACCAGGCTGTCCATAACTGCATATATTTGCCATGATGAATACAAGGCTCGGTGTTTAGGAAAGGCAGTGCTCTACCTTAATGTTTTCGAAATCTTGACGAAAATTCAAAACAAGTGTGAAATTAGGCTACCTCAATATATTTCTCCAAATTTCCACTTATTTCCATCCAGTTCTGCTGAGATATCACTTGATGAATTTTAACTACTACTAACAATTGCACACAAACCAGAAATAATGAAAAGTTTTTTGAAAAATGGTGTATTTATAACGCAAACACAAATAAGGAACTTCCTGGTTCAAGAATTGACACCGACAGCAGAATGCTCTTTAAGGTTCCGCTCCATAGTTTTCCAGGCATTTCCAAATATGACATGCCATACACTCTCTTCAAATGCAAATATTCTGTAGCTTAGTTATCTAACTCATAACATGTATTACATTTCCCAAATCCACAAAAAACACATAACACTATCTGACTAAGTAGAAATAAACAATCCGAATGTGGGTGGAATAATTTATTGTCAAAGGCCAGACTTCAACCTGAAAAATTGCATGAAAAAATGCCGAAACCAGTCATTTTCAGCCACCTAACAGCCTCAAAAGCAGAATTTTCCCAACAACCCCACCTAACACCCCTGGAACAGAGCATCCCCTGTTTCTAAAATGCAAAAAAAAAATTATATGTTTCCGTCTCATTTTTAGCTCACCGAAGGGAGCTAAACTTATCACTTGCCCTCTGTCGTCGTCCGTCCGGCGTCGTGAACATTTTTCAAACGACTTCTCCTCTGAAACCTCTAGGTCGATTTGCTTGAAACTTGGTATGAATGTTCATTACCATATGTCAATTCAAGTTTGTTCAAATGAAATGGACTTGCCCACTTGGGGCTCCATAGGGGGCACAACTCTGATAGCACCATATGAATTATAGAAAAATTATTAAAAAATCTTCTTCTCCAGAACCAGCGGGCAGAATCTTTTGATACTTGGTATGCAGCATCTTGGTATGGGTCTGATTCAAGTTTGTTCAAATCGGCCCCCTGGATTTATATTTGGGCTCACTATGGAAACCCAAATTCGAACTTAGTGCATTTCAGGCAAATTTCTTTAAAAATCTTCTTCTCCAGATCCAGCAGGCAGAATCTTTTGATATTTGGTATGCAACATTGTGGGGTGGATCTGATTCAAGTTTGTTCAAATCGGCCCCCTGGATTGACATTTGGGCTCAGTATAAAAGCCCGAATTTGAACTTAGTGCTTTTCAGGCAAATTTCTAAAAAAATCTTCTTCTCCAGATCCAGCAGGCAGAATCTTTTGATATTTGGTATGCAACATTGTGGGGTGGATCTGATTCAAGTTTGTTCAAATCGGCCCCCTGGATTGACATTTGGGCTCAGTATAGAAGCCCGAATTTGAACTTAGTGCATTTCAGGCAAATTTCTTAAAAAATCTTCTTCTCCAGATCCAGCAGGCAGAATCTTTTGATATTTGGTATGCAACATTGTGGGGTGGATCTGATTCAAGTTTGTTCAAATCGGCCCCCTGGATTCATATTTGGGCTCAGTATAGAAGCCCGAATTCGAACTTAGTGCATTTCAGGCAAATTTCTTAAAAAATCTTCTTCTCAAGATCCAGCAGGCAGAATCTTTTGATATTTGGTATGCAACATTGTGGGGTGAATCTAATTCAAGTTTGTTCAAATTGGACCCCTGGGTTCATATTTGGGCTCAGTATAGGAGCCCAATTTGAACTTAGTGCATTTCAGGCAAATTTCTTTAAAAATCTTCTTCTCAAGATCCAGCAGGCAGAATCTTGTGATATTGGGTATGCAGCATGCTTAGGGGGTGAGATTCAAGTTTGTTCAAGCCAAGTCCCTGGGTTCATATTTGGGCTCACTGTGGTAGCCCAAATTATAATTTAGTTCAAAATGATGAATTTTCTTTAAAAATCTTCTTCTTCAGATCCAGTAGGTATATTTGGTATGCAACATTGTGGGGTGGATCTGATTCAAGTTTGTTCAAATCGACCCCTGGGTTCATATTTGGGCTCATTATAGGAGCCCAATTTGAACTTAGTGCATTTCAGGCAAATTTCTTTAAAAATCTTCTTCTCCAGATCCAGCAGGCAGAATCTTTTGATATTGGGTATGCAGCATCCTCAGGGGGGTGAGATTCAAATTTGTTCAAGCCATGTCGCTAGGTTCATATTTGGACTCACTGTGGGAGCTTGAATTGTAACTTAGTTCGAAGTGAGGAATTTTCTTTAAAAATCTTCTTCTTCAGATCCAGCAGTCAGAATGTTTTGATATGTGGTGTATAGCATCCTTAGGGGGGTGAGATTCAAGTTTGTTAAAGCAAAGTCCCTGGATCCATATTTGGGCTCCCTGTGGGAGCCCGAATTATAACTTAGTCAATATGAGGAATTTTTCTTTAAAAATCTTCTTCTTCAGATTCAGCAGTCGGAATGTTTTGATATTTGGCATGCAGCATCCTTAGGAGGTGAGATTCAAGTTTGTTCAAGCCAAGTCCCGGGGTTCATATTTGGACTCACTGTGAGAGCCTGAATGATAACTTAGTTCAAAATGAGGAATTTTCTTTAAAAATCTTCTTCTTCAGATCCAGCAGATAAATGCTTTTGATATTTTGTATGCAACATCCTTAGGGGGGTAAGATTCAAGTTTGTTCAAGCTATGGCCCTAGTTCCATAAAATTTGTCTCTCATGACTTCATTCCTTTGTAGTGTTGATGAACCATGTCTAACTGAATGTGAGCCCAAATACTTCTTTGAACCACTTTGGCCGGTGAGCGATTAAAGCTCCTTGGGGCCTCTTGTTTAGTTACCTATCTGGAAACAAACCCGTGTAAAAATTACATTTTAAAAAATAGCCAATTTTTCGAAGCCACTGTTTCCCATAATTCATCTGGTAATTTACCCCTATGTATCAGAATCCAACTTTGGGACCAAAACTTCAAATTCTCATGTCCAACAAAAAGCCTGATATAATCATATATCTGATACTAAAAATATATCTCAATTTTACATGGCCTTAGTTTCAACATATGCCCTATGTTTAGAATTTCACCCCTATGCAATAGTGCGAAAGTGTGGAGCGGAACCATTGTTAACGGATTTCAATCCTTTTTGGAATTTGTTTCTATAGCAACAATGTCTACGTCAGATTTGATGACCAGTGATATCCGATGAAATTATGGGAGTTATTGCCCTTTGTTTAATAAAAAATGTGTGATGCTTGTTTATGGTATAACTTGAACAATAGTTAACAAATTTCAATTCTTTTTTGTAAATGCCTTTATAGCAACAACATCTACACCAATTTCGATGACCAGCGATATCCGATGAACATTATTGCCCTTTGTTGAATAAAAAAATAGTGTAATGCTTGTTTATGGCATAACTTTAACAATAAAAACCAGATTTCATTTCTTTTCAGTGTATGTCTCTATAGCAAAAATGCCTGCGTCAAGTTCGATGGCCAGTGATATTCAGTGAAAATTATGAGAGTTATTTCCCTTTGTTTAAAAATGTTGTGTAATACTTGTTTGTGGAATAACTTAAACATCAGTAACCAAATATCACATTTTTCTGTATATAACTCTTTGGGAACAATGTCTACCTCAAGTTTGATGACCACATTTATCCAATGAAAATTGTCAGAGTTATTGCACTGCCCTGCCCTCTGCCAATTAGGCAATTTTTTTTCTATGCTACAAAATGCATTTTGAAGGATTTGGAGTGACTACATGCGGGGATAAAAATGACTCCTATAACTCCCCCCTTCCTCCACCTTCTCCCCATCCAGTGGCATAGATAAAGGGGGGGCCGGGGGTGGAGGGTCAAAGGCCCCCCCCCCCCCCCCCCCCCCCCCCACCACCAGAAGTTTTGTCGGAAATTTTTTGGGACCATTTTTAGGCGAATTTATGCCCAATAACATTAAAATGCTGGCTTTGGGGATAAAAACATGCCATTTTGGGTAAATTTTGGGTAAAAGAGACCAATTTTCAGTACATTTGCAGTAAACAACAGATTCTTTCTGCTTGTTTGGGTTTTTGTTGTTGTTACACTGTCAGAAAATTTTCGGTCTGTCGGAAAATTTTGGGCTTGCCCCTCCGCCAGCAAAAAGCTATCTACGCCACTGCCCCCATCCCCATTCCAATTGGGCATTTTTTTTTCTTTGGTCCCAAATGCATTTTGAAGGATTTAGAGTGGGTACCTGCATCAAAATGTTACTCTTATGAATTTATTTTGCAAGTATCATCTTCTACCTGCAGTGGGTAAAGGGTTAAGAATGACCATTTCCAGCTACTGATATAGTATGATGATCATGCAATTAAAGAAGTATGTCAGCAAGTAACTTGCATGCTTTACGCTGTCTCATATAATTGATGTGAGTCACTGTGACAATGTTTGCCTGTTTTGGAGCAAGTTTGTTCCTTTGTTAATCCATATAATACAGTAGCTCAAAAGTAACGGTTAATCGATCAATTACTTTTTGGATCGATCATTGATTAATCGAGAAATTGGTTAATTGTTTCAGATCTACTTGAAATTTTATAATTCTCACATGAGTATGCAAAAAGGTTAGGCATCTCTGATGTTTGTTTACATGCTAATTACTATTTCTTATAAATATCCCAAACCAGTAACACTTGTGCCTGACATTGATTCTTGGAAACATCTTGAGAGCTTCCCATGGATCATTGTAAGGTGCAATGGATACATATGCAATTTATGCAACAAAAAATTCTCCACCCTACTTGTCTAATTTGCTCATCTGTCACAAGCCACAGAGGTCTTTTTGGTCATCACATAAATGTACATGTAGTCTCGTCCAGCCCTCATCTAAATCAAATTCTGCTTGCCATATAGGTCATTTACCATAGCTGGAGTAAAGCTATGAAATTCTCTTCTCACCCGTCTAAAAGAAATGGATTCTCTAGAATTATTCAAATCGGGTATTAAAACGTATTTTTTCTGTAAGGCATTTCGCAATTTGGTACAGCCATATAGCACAATGTGTGGATTTAATACTATAAAATAATTATTAATATACATTTATTAGTATACATTTTGACCAGCAGAACGAAGCAATTGCCTAAATATATTTATCAAGTTTTACTTGACTTTTTCCCCACGAAATCCAATTTTCAAGCACTTTTTAAGTTTGATTTTGAAAACTCAAATCACGTTTAGTACTTTCCTAGGGTTCGTGGTGACTCAACATGTAGAGATGCAGACTGCAAGCCAAGAGGTTGGAGGTTCGAATCCCACCTGCAGCAACTGCAATGTGTGCTTGGGCAAGACACTTGATCCCAATTGCCCACATGGGTGTACGATGGAGCTGTGTACTCAGGCATAATGCATGTCGATGGTGTTTTTGTCTTTAACCATTGCTAACTCTGCTTGTGTGGAGTTAGTACGTTGGGGAGTCTGACAGTTGTTCACCATTGATCAGTGGTTCTCTCTCAATAAAACTGTCCATCACGAGGTGACCCTGGCTGTCAAAAATGTCGTTAAACATCCAATAAATAAATAAATTTTAGTACTTTCCAGGACCATTATGAATCCTATAACTTTGACCCATGGAAATTATTATTGAAGACACGAGGAGTGCGGTGTCTCATTTAGTAGTGCACTGGATTTCAGAAAGGCATATGGTCCGATCCTGACCAAGGAAGCACAAAATGGATGGGGTGGGAGGGGGGGGCAGATGGGGGCACCTGACCTCCCTGTCTTTGGACCATGGGGGCGAGAGGGGCAGACAATCGCCTTCATAGGTTCATCACTCATTTTTTTTATC